>ML330252.1:0-15316 GCA_005239505.1 Nicotiana paniculata | reverse complement strand
GGGTTTGGTTTGGACATTTATATAGTTTAGGGGGGGGGGGTGAGTTCCTGGCCGTCCGATCGATTTCGATCAATGGCCAGGATTCAATTGTTTAAACCAAACAGGGTCATTTGGAAGGGTGCTAGGGAAGGTGGGGTAAGGGGGTTTTGGGCCTGGGTTGTTCTAGTTTGTAGGCATTGGGTTTGGGCCTCGGTAGTTTCAAGCCCACGTCCGAAATTGTTTTTTTTTCTCAATTAATTAACTAATTAACCTAAATATGTCCAAATCTAATTTAATCCAAAAAATATTAGCAACTAATTTAAACCTTATTTTTCATCTATTTACATATTAATTAAGAATAAAACAAACAATTATATATTCTTAATTAAATTTATGATTTATCGAATAAAAATGATTAATTTTTATAGTAATTAGTTATTAAAAACTACATTACGTTAAATACTCGTCATTCGTCTATTATTTAATTAATTATAAATAATAACTTCATAATTCCTTGATAATAGTGATGCAAATTTTAATAATTTTGAAAGATGAATTATGGATATGCAAAAATGCAAGTAATTCACAATTAATTATTGAAAAATCAACAAAATTCATGAAATCAATTGATTTATTGAGATTTTTATAGGACGATACGGCGAGTAAAAATCACATGCTCACAGCTGCCCCTCTTTGCTCGGAAAAAGAATGAGTTTTCGGGCAAAGACAAAATGAGCAGAAATAAACGACTTTTACCTATTCATATGTTCCATTGTTAAGCGTTTTTGAATAGTTTGACTGAACCCTGCTTCAAAGGCTGCCTACATATCCTTGGCTATAAAGGAATCAAGTCAGTGTAGTTCTGAAAGTTTTGATAGGTGGGACTACCGAGTAACTGTGGTTTCACTGCGGTTGCTGCTGTTACTGCTTGCTGATCTCCTTATTACACCCAAGTACAAAACGAAGGACTAACTAAAATCTATTAGCTGCTAAATTACAAGATTCCTATCTAGGACTGGGTCTTGAGTCTTGATCCTTTGCCGACTCTGACCTGGATCCTGATACTAGTTGGCTGCAGGTGCTAGTTCATCCTTCTACAGGATTTTCGGATCAAGAATGGACATGCATAGCTTGTGACTTCAATCTGCCTCGAGCAGTCCACATATTTTTCGCTTCTGCACCTTGGGTTTGGTCTTCTATTCTTCTTCTATTCTTTATTCTGGATCAAAACTTCTTCTTTTGGTCATCTTGAGTTCCAATGTTCTAGAAACGTACTCTATGGAAAATCAGACAAGCGAACGAAATTTTCTGCCCCAGTTTTCACTAGGAAAAATTTCGTGAGTTATTGTAATAAAATCTATGCTACTTTATTATTGAAAGCAATAAAAGGCCGGGAACTGTGTACCCGGAGTGAATGCCGACTGGGGGGTGGATACCCTATGCCTGAAAAGTGAAATCAACTGGGGATTGGAGGCCCTATGTTGGGAAAAGATCGACAGGTTATGCTATCATCGAGAAGAGATCACCAGGTTATGCCGGTGTCTGGGGGAAGGATCAGCAGGTTATGTTGTTGTCACAAAAGAGATCTCTGGGTTATGCCAATGTCTGAAGATAATCCACAGGTTATGCTGTTGTGAGGAAGATCACTGGGTTATGCCGGTGTCTGGAAAGGTTAACAGGTCATGCTGTTGCCTGAAACAGAGATCACAGGGTTATGCCAGTGTCGGAAGATGATCAACAGGTTATGCCGTTGTCAGGAAGATCACCAGGTTATGCCGGTGTCTGGAAAGGTTGACAGGTTATGCTGTTGCCTGAAAAAGAGATCATTGGGTCACGCCAGTGTCTGAAGATGATCAACAGGTTACGTTGTTTCCTGAAATAGACATTACTGGGTTATGCTAGTGTCTGGAGATGATCAACAGGTTATGCCGTTGTTAGAAAGATCACCAGGTTATGCCAGTGTCTGGAAAGGTCAACAGGTTATGCTGTTGCCCTGGGAAAAGGGAGTGGTCAACAGGTTATGCTGTTGTCAGAAATATCACCAGGTTATGCCGGTGTCTGGAAAGGTCAACAGGTTATGCTGTTGCCCTGGGAAAAGGGAGTGGTCAACAGGTTATGCTGTTGTCAGAAATATCACCAGGTTATGCCGGTGTCTGGAAAGGTCAACATGTTATGCTGTTTCCTGGGGAAAAGGGAGTGATCAACGGGTTATGCTGTTGTCAGACAGATCACCAGGTTATGCCAGTGTCTGGAAAGGTCAACAAGTTATGCTGTTGCTTGGGGAAGAGGGAGTGATCAACAGGTTATGCTGCCGTCAGAAAGATCACCAGGTTATGCCGGTGTCTGGAAAGGTCAACAGGTTATGCTGTTGCCTGGGGAAGAGGGAGTGATCAACAGGTTATGCTGCCGTCAGAAAGATCACCAGGTTATGCCGGTGTCTGGAAAGGTCAACAGGTTATGCTGTTGCCTGGGGAAGAGGGAGTGATCAACAGGTTATGCTGCCGTCAGAAAGATCACCAGGTTATGCCGGTGTCTGGAAAGGTCAACAGGTTATGCTGTTGCCTGGGGAAGAGGGAGTGATCAACAGGTTATGTTGTTGTCACAAAGATCACCAGGTTATGCCGGTGTCAGGAAAGGTCAACATGTTATGTTGTTGCCTGGGGAAAAGAGATCACTGGGGTTATGCCAGTGTCACGGGACCCTACGTTGGCATCAACTGAGGACTGGGATATCCTTGGTTGGAAAATGTTTGGCTAGGGGTTGAGGGTCCTATGCTACTTTTAGGGTTGCATCATATTCAACTTCAACTTCTTCTCTTTTTTATATATATGCGGGAAAAGATTTTGGAGGAAACTTCATTTTCTTTGGAGTTAATGTTGCAGAGCTCTTTCTAGCCCTTGTGCCATTTCATTTGGTTGCACCTACTTGTTGCACGGTTGCTTTCGAGTTGCACCTGTTTCAGATTTTCAAACAAAGAACAATTCGTTAGTTTGAAAACGGTGATTGGTTTTGCGGCCTTGATTTTCAACAACTTGATCTCAGTTCTTTTGATGAAGATCTCAACCACTTGCTTGCTGAGGATTGGGTTTCATCGCTAATCCCGGGGACCTTAGCTTTCTAGATTTTACCATGGTGATCGGTCACGTGGGACCCAACATTTTATTTTTCCTTTGTAGGCCTTTCACTTGCTTTCTCTTTTGGATTTCCAGAGTATCGGGCAAAGTTTTGGCCCCTCAAATCTGCTGTGACGGTTAGTCGTGTGGGACTTAACATTTCCAAATTTATTTCGCCTTTATTGGCCTTTCGTTTCTGACTTTCTTCCCACTGTAACTTTAGGTCATTTGGAATATTTGGCTTTTTAAACCTTGCCAAGATAGTTGGCCACGTGGGACTCAACCTTTCAACATCATTCGCCTTTATAGGCCCCTCAATTTTGATTTTATCTTTTCAAGGTTTTGAGTTTGAATCATCAGCCTCTACGGCCAGTCGAGATCGACTCGATGCCCCTGACGAGGCTTGGTGCCCTTTGTATGTTGGCTCGCGTCAAATGAGAACCCTGTAAATCAGTTTTGCCATCCTTTCTTTGTCTTATTTCAGGAATAGAGTTAGACCGAAAGGGATTGAGAAACAATAAACGACAGAATGGATAATGAGTTCAAATGAAAGGTATCCCTTTCGAGGGAAGGAAAGAAGGACTTATCTGGAGTGCATGCGGACTTCAACGAACATGACATGCTTTTAGGACTGGATTCCTGATCCGTGTAAACCGTCCAACTGCCAGAAATTCATCACGATCATTATCTCGAGATTGAGAAACCTTACCCCGGACTGTGTCCATGTCGGTGACCTATTATCTTTTTCGATCAGTGGCGCCCTTTGCGGGTTTTCACCAGCTAACTTCTCTCATTTCTCTTCTGACCGTCGCCTTGTAGTTCTTTTTGCGAGTTTTCACTAAGAAGACTCTCTCATTTTCAATTTCTACACTCACCGTCGCCTTACAGTGCCCGTGTGGGTTTTCACCGATAAGACTCTCTCATTTTAATTTCTCTCACTGCTTGTATCTGCTCCGAACAACTGTATCTTCCAATTGTGGACATCTATGTCGATTGATCGGAAGGACTTGAACAGGGTTTTTGGTGAAAAGAATTTGGATTGAGCTACAGCTTTGGAACCTTTCATGCGCAAACGTCGCTGATCATAGCATTTTCCCCAGCTTAAACTCTTGGGAAAATGTGATATTTTTATTTTAGTGTGACTGAACCCTAGGGAGGCTACCTACGTATCCTTTCGGAATCGAGTCGAACGTAGTTCAGGAAACTTTTGTCGTTGTTTTTGTTTCTTTTTTATTTTTGATATTTTTTTTTTGATAAGAAACTTCGGGTTCCAAAGAGGGTAATCAAAGAAGAGTAACCGGATCAAAGGGTTTGAAAAAGGGTTAATGCTGTTTGGGTAGTGGGAATGAGAGCCTTCGTCATCCCAAGCGGAGAACACTTGCAGATATATAGAGGATCAAACATAGTACCTTTTAACGACATCTGCATTGACAGTCGTTTTGTTTGATGTCTCCCAGGTATAACGCTCCTTTTGGTAGCAATTTCCTTATGATGTATGGACCTTTCCAATTTGGGGCGAATTTTCCTTTCGCTTCTTCGTGGTGTGGGAGGATACGTCTTAAAACGAGTTGTCCTACCTCAAAGTTCCTAGGTCGCACTTTCTTGTTGTAAGCGCAGGCCATTCTTTGCTGGTATAATTGTCCATGGCATACTTCGGCCATTCTTTTCTCGTCAATCAGAGTTAATTGCTCCAGTCGGGTCTTGACCCACTCATTCTCTTCAATTTCTGCTTTGACAATAACCCGAAGGGAAGGAATTTCAACTTCAGCGGGTATCACGGCTTATGTGCCATAAAACAATAGGTAAGGGGTAGCTCCCACTGATGTATGCACGGTCGTGCGGTATCCCAACAATGCAAAAGGCAAGTTTTCATGCCATTGTCTAGATGTTTGAATCATTTTCCTGAGAATTTTCTTGATGTTTTTATTTGCTGCTTCAATGCTGCCATTTGCTTTGGGCCGGTAAGTGGTCGAGTTGCGGTGTGTTATCTGGAACTGTTCACACACCTCTCTAATCAAGTTACCGTTTAGATTTGCGGCGTTGTCGGTAATGATAGTTTTTGGAATACCAAAATGACAGATGATATTAGTGTGCACGAAATCCACCACCACTTTCTTAGTGACAGCTTTAAACGTGACGGCCTCGACCCATGTCGTGAAATAGTCGATAGCAACCAAGATGAATTTGTGCCCGTCTGAGGCCCTTGGCTCGATTGGCCCAATGACATCCATTCCCCAAGCAACAAATGTCCAGGGCACCGATATAGGATGCAGTTCTGAAGGTGGCGCATGGATTAGGTCACTATGTATTTGACACTTATGGCACTTCCGGACGAAATCGAAACAATCTTTCTTCATGGTCATCCAATAATATCCAGCCCGCAAAATTTTCTTCGCGAGGACGTACCCATTCATGTGGGGACCGCATACTCCTGAGTGGATCTCTCCCATGATCTTTTTGGCTTCTTTGGCATCTACACATCTTAAGAGATTTAGATCGAGTGTCCTTTTATACAGTACTTCCCCACTTAGGAAGAAACTACTGGCGAGCCTTCAGATGGTTCTCTTTTGGTCCCCGTAGGCCTGCTCGAGATATTCTTTTGTCTTCAAAAATCTTTTAATATCATAATACCATGGTTGGACATCGGACTCTACTTCGACCGTGTTGCAGTAACCATGTCTCTCCTTGATTTGGATCTCCAATGGGTATATGCGAACATTACCTGGATAGGGTAGCATTGCAGCTAGGTTGGCCAAGGCATCAGCTAACTCATTGTGGCACCGAGGAATATACCTGAACTCGACGGTTTTGAATCATTTACTAAGATTCTCCACATGCTTCCTGTAGGGAAAGAGTTTAACATCTTGAGTTTCCCACTCTCCCTGATCCTACTTTATGACCAAATCGGAGTCCCCCATGATCAGCAATTCTTCTACATCCATGTCAACGGCCATGTTTGTGCCCATTATACAAGTTTCATATTCGGCAATATTATTTATGCATAAGAAATAGAGGCGGGCCGTGGCTGGGAAGTGTTGTCCCGCGGGTGAAATCAAGATTGCCCCTATCCCGATACCTTTCGCATTGGCTGCCCCGTCGAAGAACCTTTTCCAGGTGTCAGCGCCTTCCGCGATTATTTCGATGGAATTGATTTCTTCATCCTGAAATTAAGTGTTCAAAGGCTGGTATTCATCATCGACCGGATTTTCAGCTAGATGATCGGCCAATGCTTGAGCTTTCATAGTTGTGCGAGTGACATAGACAATATCGAATTCTGTGAGCAAGATTTTCCATTTGGCTAATCTCCCGGTGGGCATTGGCTTTTGGAATATGTACTTCAAAGGATCCTGCCTCGTGATGAGGTAGGTGGTGTAAGCCAGCAGATAATGTCTGAGCTTCTGAGCCACCCAAGTTAGAGCGCAGCAGGTCCTTTCTAACTGAGAATACTTGGCCTCGTAGTTTGTGAACTTCTTACTTAAGTAATAAATGGCTTGCTCTTTCTTCCCGGTTCCATCGTGTTGCCCTAGAACACACCCAAAGGAATTTTCTAGCACCGTCAGGTATAGGAACAAAGGCCTCCCTGGTTCTGGTGGGACTAACACTGGAGGATTAGACAGGTATTCTTTGATCTTGTCAAAAGCGCCCTGGCACTCGTCCGTCCATTCGACGACCGCATCGTTTTTCAATAGCTTGAATATAGGCTCACATGTGGAGGTCAGCTGAGCAATGAAACTGCTGATGTAATTCAAACTACCCAATAGACTCATGCCTTCCTTCTTGGTTCTTGGGGGTGGGAGATCCCGGATATATTTTATCTTTGTTGGGTCCAGCTCGATGCCCCGTCGACTGACTATAAATCCCAGTAATTTTCCGGATGGAACTCCGAAAGCGCATTTGGCCAGGTTTAACTTCAAATTATATCTGGGCAGGCGTTCGAAGAATTTCCTCAAATGCTGCACATGGTCATTTTGGGTTCTTGACTTAATGATCACATCATCTACGTACACCTCAATCTCCTGATGCATCATGTCGTGAAATATGGCGGTCATGGCCCTCATATAAGTATCCCAATGTTGTTTAAACCAAACGACATGACCCGGTAACAGTATGTTCCCCAAGATGTAGTGAAGGCTGTCTTTTCTGCATCTTCTTCGTCCATCAACACCTGGTGATATCCGGCATAGCAATCGACAAAAGACTGTACCTCATGTTTGGAACAATTGTCCACTAAGATGTGTATATTTGGAAGCAGAAAATTATCTTTGGGACTGGATTTATTTAGATCTCGGTAGTCGACACATACTCGGACCTTTTCGTCCTTTTTAGGCACANTCTTTGGGACTGGCTTTATTCAGATCTCGGTAGTCGACACATACTCGGACCTTTCCGTCCTTTTTAGGCACCGGAACCACATTGGCTAGCCAGGTGGTGTATTGGACCACTCGGATTACTCCAGCCTTTAGTTGTTTAGCGACCTCTTCTTTCATCTTGTCACTCATGTCTGTTTTGAACTTCCTCTGCTTTTGTTGGACCGGAGGATGACAGGGGTAGGTTGGCAATTTGTGCACCACCAAGTCCATACTTAGTCCGGGCATGTCGTCGTAGGACCAAGCAAATACGTCCTTGAATTCTAATAGGAGTTGAATCAAGGTGTCTTTAGTCTTTTCATCCGCATGGACGCTTATCATGGTTTCTCGAATATCTTCTTCACTGCACAAGTTAACGGGTTCCGTTTCGTTTAAGTTTGGCTTAGGCTTATTCTTGAATTGTTCCAATTCTTGATTTATTTACCTAAAAGCCTCTTCTTCGTCATATTCCAGTTCTTGATTCATTATTTCGAGGTTAGACGACGTATTAGGATCAGAGCAGCAAGTTCGCAAGCATGTCATATTTTTTAAAGCCGCATTATTAGGACTGAAAAAATAAGAAAAGTAAACAAAAATAAGAGAGAAATAGTAGACGATGAAATTTTCATTTCACTTCATTGAATTTGAACATTGGAGGGTTTACATCGAAATTTAAAGGCAAGAATTTAAAACTTGAGTTACACCCTGAAATAACTCATAGTGCAGAAAGGATGGCAAAAAGATGAACTACCAAGACTCCCGTCGGACGGGGAATGGAGTAGCCTCCCAGTTTTGTAACTTGGCATCAGTTCCCATATACTGTACTTCGGCAGTGCTGGAGCCCTCTCCTGGTTGAACCATATGGGCCTCGTACAACATTTACCTCATTGCTCCGCATATTTCTTCTATTTCTTCGGCCGTGAAAACCTCTTCTTCTTCTTCCACATATTTTGTCTTGACAAATGATACGGTGATATGTGGGATTAGCTGAGGCAATACCCAACCATTTTTCTTGCATTGGTCAGCCCATTGTTCATCATCTGGGGTAGCTTGAAACCCTATGCCGAAAAACTTTTTATTGGCAGGCAAAGTGACGGGTTCTTTAATGCCTTGCAAGGACATACCGAGCCCTTTTCCGGGTGTGTACCCATGTTTGATCATGTCGTTGGTTACCATAATTGATGCATTTGATAGGAAAGGTTGAGGGCATGGGTTCCTTCCTCATGCTGGTCCGCAACCACAATCTCGAAAGCCTGGTAGACTATGTGCTTGCTGCCCTCTCTTGCTTCCAGGCATGGGGCTAGCGGGTCCCTGTAAATGGATTGCTCATCTTCCCCATGGACCACGATTTCCTGGTCCTTATATTCGAACTTAACCATCTGGTGGAGAGTGGATGGCACTGCCTCCGCCGCATGGATCCAAGGCCTTCCCTAGAGATAATTGTAGGAAGTATCCATATCCATGACCTGGAATGTTACTTCGAAGTCTACAGGGCCGATTGTCAAAACCAAATCAATCTCCCCGATCGTGTCTCTTTTGATACCATCGAATGCACGGGCGCACACATTGTTGGGCCTGATTCTTTCAGTCCCGATCTCCATTCTTTGTAAGGTTGATAGAGGGCAAATGTCAACCCCAAACCCACCGTCCATCATAACTCTCATTCACGTAGTAACCATCACATTTAACAGTTAGGCGGAGAGCTTTGTTGTGGGTGTCTCCCTCCGGGGGCAAATCATTCTTGCTGAATGAAATCTGGTTGACCTCAAAAAATCGTTCTGCCATCATCTCCATTTGTTCGACCGTGGTATTGGCCGGAACGTATGCTTCGTTGAGGGTTTTGATCAGGATCTTCTGATGCTCGCTTGAATTCACCAACAAGGACAGAAGGGAGACCTGGGCGGGGGATTTCCTGAGATCCTTGATTATGGCGTATTCAGAGGTTTTCATATTCTTGAAGAATTCTTCTGCCTCTCCAGCACTGATCGTCCTTTTGGGCGGAAAGCGTTTCAACTTGCTTTTATTTAGCTCTTCTGGGTCGAGGTATTTCTCTGAAGAGTTTATATCACATGTTTCCCCGGTAATCTCTTTCCCTTTGTATGTCACCACTATCCGGCGGTAATTCCATGGGATGGTAGTAGTATTCTTTATGGGAGTTTGCAACGCGCGGCTAATAACCACGGGCTCATTCAGCCTGGGTGAAATTATTGGCCACCGTGCCGCATACGTCCCCTTCGAGACATATATTTTTGAGCCATTCATTATTGCCTGTTGGGTTTTCTTTCGACATCTGCGATGGCGATGATGGCCTTCAGAGTTGGATCGAAATCATGGTCCTCGCAAATCATGTCGATGACAGGCCCATGATTGTGAGCGGGCAGTGGATTGTTTGTCACATTGGGAGCTTCTTCGTCCCTTAAAACCACTTTCTTTTGTTCTATAAGGCTTTCGAAGGCCATTTTGAGGGTCCAACAGTCCTCCGTGTCGTGCCCTTCTTCTCCGGAATGGTAAGCAAAACTGGTACCCTGTCTATATGATAGTGATTGGGGATTCTGCCCGTTTGGAGGTACGGGTTGTAGGAGCCCCATCTGGACCAATTTTGGGAAGAGGCTAGAATACAGCCCTCCGATGGGAGTGAAATTAATATCCTTGGTGGCTCTCTGGGGTAGGCATTGTACGGGTAGCTGTTTTGAGGCGGGCGTTGATTATATAGAGCTGGGGGACGATAGTTATTTTTCGGGGGTGGAGTTCTATTCTGATTGTACTGTTGTGGCTGACTTGGATGTGGCTGAGGGTTCATTACCGCATAGGGAAAAATGGGCGAAGCATAAGCTGTATCTTGGTGAGGATAGTAATGCTGGGAAGCTTTTGGAAATGGGCGTGGGTATTGTCGAGGTTTCCTGACATCGGAAACCATTATGGCCCCTTCTCCTTTCTTTTTCCTGTTGGCCGCAACTCCGGATCCGCTTTGGATGGTCTGAGAGGTCGCTCTTATGGAAGATTGGCTTAGGACACGACCAGTTTTTAGCCCGTTCTCCACCATTTCTCCAATTTTAATTGCTTCCGCGAATTGTTTGCCCATGGAAGACATCATATTTTGGAAATAATCAGCTTCTTGTGCTTGTAGAAAAACGCTAACCATTTCAACCTCATCCATCATAGGTTTGACCCTGGAGGCTTGCTCACGCCATTTGATGGCGTACTCCCTGAAACTCTCTGAGGGTTTCATTTTTATATTGGATAGTGAGTTCCTATCGGGAGCGATGTCCACATTGTATTAGAATTGTCGGACAAAGTCCCGAGCTAAGTCATACCATATGTGCCAACGGGATATATCCTGGTCCATGTACCATTCTGATGCAATTCCCGTCAAACTTTCTCCAAAATATGCCATGAGAAGTTCCTCCTTCCCACCTGCTCCCCTGAGCTAGTTGCAGTACTTTTTCAGATGGGCTATGGGGTCTCCATGTCCGTCATATTTTTAGAACTTGGGGGTTTTGAATCCGAGAGGAAGATGGACGTGCGGGAACATGCACAAATCTGCGTAGGAGAGACTTTTCTGCCCGTTCAGCCCCTGTATATTTTTGAGGCTCTGTTCAATACTCTTCATTTTTCGAGTTATTTCTTCATTTTCGAACCTTTTCTTATCCTGTCCCAAAGTGAAATCGGGCTGAGTTTGTTGGAGATATGCATTGGGAGTAACATGAGCGGTCTCCTGATGGACGGATGGTGTTTGGATGTCATTTCTATGCCCCCCTTTGATCTAGTGAAGTAAGTATGGGAAGCTAGGGTACCGCAAAACCAACCACCTTAAAATACCTTTTAGATTGAACCAACAAAACGTTAGTTTTAAAACATTTATCACATAGGCAAATCACACGTATGGGGTATGCAATGCACCTGATGCCTTTCTACATGTCCTTGCCACAGTTGTGTATTTCATCCCGGCTTTATCTCTTGGTTTGTTTTTCTTTCTATTATTATTCTTTTCCTTTCCTTTGTTATTGCGTCTGCTATTTATTGCCTCGCTCGGTTTCCTTTCTTATGGTTATGATCGAATCCTATGTGGATTGCCTACGTATCACGGTTCCGCATGAATCAGATCATCACGAGTTCATGCGAGCAAAACCCAAAGAGATTCATATATCATTTTCTAAAGGCTTCATTCAAAAATTTTCCATTCATTAAATAAACACTTTTGATTACAGAAAATTACCAGCTCATTTTTGGAATTACAGAGTTTGCAAAGCAGAATATTTTCGAAAATATAAAGACTACTGTGGACTCAACATATGACTACGACTAGAAAAGTGAAGTACAGACTCGAAAATATCAAGAATACATTAGTGCTTCCGTTGCTCCAGGGGCCGGTGGGGCATCATTCGGCCTTGCCACAGGCCTGCGTGCTATGTCTTGTCGGAGGCGGTAAAGGTCGTCCATTATCTTGTGGACGAAGATCATAACTGCTGAGAAGAAAGTGGTCCGAGTCATATCTTCTCATTCCTGACATCTGGTGACGATGTAGTCAGCTATCTCTTGGACCCTTCGCCAAATAATACCCTTCTCTTGAAGCAGGCGCCTGATTTGTTGGGATCTCGCTTCTAAAGTTTGGACATCATTGTGACTCTGTTCTTGCCATTGTTGCAACTCTTTTTCTAACCGAGCCATCATGACATAACACTGTTTCCTCTCTGTTTTAAACCTTTTTTCCTGTTTGGCCATCTCGTTCTCGATGGCGGCCAATTTTTCTTTCAAGCCCATGACTTCCTAGTCATATTTCCTTTTTAGTCTCTGAACAAATTCTGTTCTTTCTTCTGCACGTCTCGTCAATCTTTCCCGAACTTCGGCCAGTTCTTCTTCAGCTTTGTCTAACTCATTCCCATAGCTACATACTTTATGCCTTAGGCTGTTGATAAGCCTTTCATCGGTCCTGCTTCTCTGTGGGTTCTCAACGGCTATTTTCAGTTCCTGTATCTGGGCCTGAAGGACTTCATTTTCTTGGGCTAATCTATTTTTCTCCCCTTTGATCGAGGCAGTATGTAGAATGTTTTTGAACTTGATTTCCCTGACCTGGGCCTCCAATTTGCTTATGGTGGCTCGGTAGCTATTCTGTTTTTCTAACCAAGCCCAATGCTCTTGAGTTTGCTCGGCGAATTGTTGTACATGGGGTCTCTTTGCGGGTCGTTCTTGCTCTTGATGCTCCCTGCCTCTTACACCGTACCAAGAGGTGTAGGCAGGTTCCATTCCCCTTTGGATAAGTCTCTCACTCGAGTTTGAGGTTCTAAAAACCTGCACTCATTCCAAATTTGACGGACTCTGCCTTCAGGAAATGAAGCTCTTGGGCATAACTAGATGGCTTGTTGGCTTAAATCCTCGTCATGGGGAACACCCTGTTGCCTCCCCAACTGGCGTAAGACCCGGTGCGGGGAATATGGCTGAATTCTTCGCAGGCCCATTAACAGGAGATAACAAACCTCAGTAGACATATTGCTAACCTCGTTGAGAGGGAGCCACTCGAACGTCCACTCGATTTGGTTGGCAGTCAGTGAGCTTAAGTATGAGTGCCAGGCTTCCGTGCCTTCAGGGAATTGGTGGCCTTTTACCCGAGTACCATGTTCCTCGATGCAGTTCAAACTGGTTAAATTGTATTTCATGTAGCCCAGGCGGTGACAGAGGTGTTCGATCAGCCAGATTTGTAGGAGCAGGTTGCACCCCTCAAAGAATTTTCCCCTAGATTGGAAAACTGTCAGANGAATGCTACCACAAAAGCTAGCCCCCGGCGGGCTTCCCATTTAGCCTGATCTTTGTGAGTTAGACCAGTGTTGTTAGCCTCATAACCCTGGGGATCTCCATAACGTCTGTAAAGAAAGTAGAAAGTGCAGAAGCCTTCGGACAAGTGTGGGTCTTGGACATCCCAACTAATGTCCAACAGATCCAAAAACTTGTGGGGAGTCACCGCCCTGGGTGCCACTGGGTACTGACTTCTGAGATTGTCATTGAGACCAGCATACCCCGCTATTTCCTGTAGCGTGGGTGTCAATTCAAAGTCCGAAAAGTGGAATACATTGTGGGCGGGATCCCAGAACGGTACTAGAGCCTCGACAATGTCCAACCTCGATTTGATCTTTAAAAGGCCAGTAAGTCCCCCTAAAGCTTTTATAACAGACTTTCTACTGGTTTCCCTCAAGTTGCTCCACCACATATGGAATCCTAGAGGGGATGTTTTCAACTGTATTCATCCTGCACATTCGTTCTTTTTGATTAAGACAACAGAAAATTTTTCGAAAAAATGTCATTTTGGCAAAGAGTTTTGTAATAAAGAAAATGGACCACCTTTGCGACTACGGCCTTTTAAGGCTGTGTTCGCGAATTGGGTCAAAATTTAAAGACAAAACACAGGCGGCCATTTTTGCAAAACGGCTTTCCGGCGCCCCACTTGGGCGATAAGGCTATAATGGCGTCACCTAATTTTATTTAGGGCTATATCCGTTTGATTTTGAAAAATGGAGGTTGACCCGATGAGGGTTGCCTACATATCCCACACCCGTGAGAATCAAACAAAGCGTAGTTCGGGAAAAATCCTGATTGACTAAAAATATACACCCACTCATTTTGTTTTATATATATATATATATATATATAGAAATGTTGGCAAAGTTTCGGGATAAATATGAGGATTTTAAACAGGGTGAATTCTCTATTCTACCTCACTTTTGGTTTTTTTGTTCATTTTTTTGTTTAGCCGGTCAATACACAAACTAAGACAAATAAATGCATGCGTAGAAAGTAAGATGTATCAGGGTAGTCTTTCATATCGGGTACACCTGTCCTAGACGGACCCAACCCCTGTGTTGAGTCCCCTAAGTCAACTGCACATGATGCAAATAAGCGTTCCTACTAGGGATCCGGCATGAGGTTTTGCTATTCTAGGCTTAAACCTGGGATTTTGTTCTAGACCAGGCTTACTCGAGTGGATNGTCACACGAAGTGCACACTTCCCAGATGATTTAGAAGACTCAGAGAGAAGAGGGTTTCGGCACAATTTATATACAATTCAGATAATATCAAAGCGGTTAAAAAGCAACATTTAGCACATTAGGTTCAAACATATAAAATCAGATAATAAAGCCAAATATAACAGCTATTCTAAGCTCGAATTATGAACCCTGAACCAAAGATTCTGGGTTCTCTAATCCCCAGCAGAGTCGCCAGAGCTGTCACACCTCCTTTTTTACCACCCCGGATTAATGAAGGGTAATAAGGGAGTTTTTCAACTTTAAGTGACATTATTCAAATTTGGGATTTATTTATTTCAGAGTCGCCACTTGGATTTTTGACGATGCTCTGGGACACCGTGTTATTTAAAAATCCCAAACCGAGGAAATTTTGACTCTGTTTTAATTTCTCTGCGACCAGAAATCCGAGTTAGGAATTCTATTAACCCGGGAGAAGGTGTTAGGCATTCCCGAGTTCCGTGGTTCTAGAACGGTCGCTTAACTATTAATATTTAGCCTAATTATCTAATTATTTACATGTTTTAAACCTATTGTGATTTTTAGCCTTTTTTAATGTTTTGGCCGCTTTTATGAATTTATCTTGAAGCAAGTTACGATGGCGTGCACTTGTTTGTTTTTGGACACATTATAACCGCGCCACATGAAATGCACCCGTTATTACAACATGTGATTTTTATTAAAATTTGATGTTGAAGACGGGGAAATGAGTTGTCGCACCCGAGTGTAGATTACGTAGTCAAGTCTATGGTCATGACAGTTTTAAAATGCCTATTTGAGGCGATGTTTGATTATTCTTCAAGTTTTTTTTATTTGAAATAACATTTTAGTTTTAAAATCAATTAGGACGTTTCTGGATTTTTCT
>MDKI01115383.1:0-40254 GCA_005239505.1 Nicotiana paniculata | reverse complement strand
AATTACATTCATTCATCACTAGGTTATAAATCGAAGTGTGTGTTTATATATATAGTTAAAGCAACACAAAGTGTGTGTTTATATATATATACACACACTAACATATAACATAACAAGTTATATATACGTTATAGTATTACAGTGAAGTGTCTGTGTGTGTGTGTGTCTATATATATATATAACACGCTTTGTTGTACAATCTTAACTACATATATAGCATGTAGAATATATTGTAGTGTATTAATTTCTTGTATTATAAAACTGTTAACGGATTACATTTATATTATTTAGATAGTAAATATAAAAGTGATTTTTAATTTTGACCAATATTTACCTGAAAAGGGTCCAACTTTGGTCGCTAATTATCCAGAAATTAAAATTAGCGACCAAAGTTGGTCGCTAAAGTTGAATCGGATTTATTTTATATTTTATATAATATTTAAAATAATAATATAATGGTTAAACCTTAAAACTGGGTCCCAGATTAGCGACCAAGTTGGTCTCTATCTGCTTCTCCTTTTACAATAGGCCATCTTTGGTCGCTACTTTTAAATTATATTTATTTATATTTTATAATTTTATTTAAATAATAATATAATTATTAAATTTATATATCTGGGTTCCAGATTAGCGACCAAAGTTGGTCTATATTTTCTTCCCCTTTTAAAGGCGACCAAATATATATCTGGGTTCCAGATTAGCGACCAAAGTTGGTCTCTACTTTCTTCCCCTTTGAAGAACGACCAACTTTGATCGCTAATTTTAAATTTTATTATTAATATTTTATAATTTTCTTAAAATAATAATATAATTATTAAAATTTTATAACTGGGTCCCACTTTAGCGACCAAAGTTGGTCGCTAAATTCAACATTTCTTTGACTAAGAAGGTCTGACCAGTCCGGTCTATTTTGACCAAATTTCCGACCAAATAACGACCAACCTTGGTCGCTAATATATTTACAATTATTTTTTAATAATTTTCTTCAGTTTAGCGACCAATTGTGGTCGCTTTTCCCGACAGATCAGTTTTGGTCGCAAAAGTTTAATCGCTTTTTATCGAATTTTTAGTAGTGTATACAGATACTAAGCAAAATAAAATACTGAATATAACTATATAGAAAAGATATTGGTTGTCATCATAGTATTTTATTCAATTTTTTGTTTTATAAGACGACAAACTATGCGTACACCGGTATAGAAGTCTTAGGCTGAGCAACACAGATGAAGCAGCAAATCACGAACAAAAGGACAATTATGAGAATTTATACTTCTCATAAGGACAATTATGAGAATTTTTAATTGATTACTTAGTTAGGCTAAGTCATATAAAGTTACTTTAACGGACGATTTATACTTCATCGAACTACTATCCTTTTGCCTGTATAAACAAACATGTTACAACACGGGTCACACATGCAATTGAGTTTGGTCAAATTATGTCTTTGTTGTTTTCGTTGTTTGTAAAATTAAGACCAAAATTACAGCTTGAGATTTATTCTGTTCAAATATTATTGGTTTTAAGGTGTATTCAAAGGACACATATTCAAATCTTCTCACTTTCACAAATATTCCTTTTTTCAAAGAATTATCACTGTTCAAGCACAATTCTAACTTATCACTATTCAAGCACAGTTCTACTCTACAGACTCCTGATTTTTCATACTCTACTTCAAGTGTTATTTGAACGGTCAAAAATTCTGCGTGTCACCCGTTTGGATATAGATTTTTTCAAATATATTTAGAATTTCTTTTTGGCAAATACATATTTGGCCATAGATTTTATTTATATTTTGACAAATTCCCAAAACCCAAAATCAGCGCCCAAAATATCACTATTATATTTTTTAAAAATTATCCCAGCTTTTATATTTTATAAAAGAGTCAACCATTTATTATTTTGTAACAATACTGTTACGTCTTCTGGGTCATCTGATAGTGTATTATGTAGTTCATTATAAAAATGATAATTTTGTACTAACTTTATTTATGTTCAGGACTATAGTTTGTGATAGTATAAAGAATGTTATTGTTAAAGGTACTGTTGGGTATTTGTAATAGTTTTTAGAACTTGTGGGTATAAGTCATGTTTCATTTTTTTTCAAAAAAAGAAAAAGTAAAATAAATTTTGAAAACTTATGTCCAAACACATTTTCATCTTCAATCAAATTTCAACCAAATCAAATTTTTCAAAATAAATTTGAGAATCTATGATCAAACGCTAGTTTATTTTCTTTTGATTTTGGCCAGGCTAGAGACTAAACAGATTTTAAGCGTTTGCTTCAAAAATTCAAAAAAAAATTATTTGATATTGGATTCGAGTGTCGGGTAGCTTTGAAAGAGAAGGATTTAAAAATACTTTTTCAGAGAATCTACTACAAGTTTAAGTGTAGTGGGACCAATTTTTCCATAATTGCTATTTCCTTCTCGTCTTAAACGTGATTTTTCTTCTTCTTCAAAAATATAACAGAAGAAAGAGTAACAGTGACGTTAGAAAATTCTTTCTCATCTTCTTCTCAATCAACACAAAAAGACATTTAGTTTCATAGGAATTTTGCTTTGTGTCTAAGTGAAATAAAGTGGGCTTGAAAGCAATTTCTGGGTTGAGATTTGATTCTGTTGCGTTAACATATATAAATTCATGTCCTTGTTACTGTATTTTGTTAACAATGATTTCTGGTATGAAACTATCTAAACAATGAGTGCTCGTTGATAATATGGTGATAATGTGAATGGATTCTACCAATATATTACTGTTTTTTTTTTTTTTGGAAAAGTAACTGGCTAGACATCTAGTTACTTAGGACATGACCTTGGCAGTAGATGTTGGAGCTACATAAAAAGAAAAAAAAAATTAATTAAAAGAAAAAATTAATAATAAATCAACACCAGACTGCATACTATGCTACGTGATCCGCAATAAGTAAAACTAAAGCGTAAGACCTAGCGTGGAGGCCAAGGATGTTGCATCAACTACAGGAGTAAACCAAATAGGAGCTGGTAGAATAATTTGTATCTTGTCGAAATCAATGGGGTAGTAACAGCTTAAAAAGCTTTCTTCTTTATAGTCATAAATCCCCAAATCATTGTTGGGCTTTAAGTTTGGTATAGCTTAATTTTAAGGTTGGTGTAATTTAAAGAGGGTGAATGAGAAATAGAGAAAAAAATAAAATATTTGAGTTTCCCTCCGTGGCAAAGGGACATTGTCCCATATTGAAGGAAGAAAAGACTTTTGATGGGTATATATACAATTGATATTCTTCTAGGTCTTAAAGAGTTAAGAAGAAGGCGAGCATCGCGCCATCGTCGTCGTCACTCGCTCGGCTTCGGCTTTGGTCAAAGATTGATTGATTAATTTTTTTGGACAAAATTCCTTTCAAATATTTAATTACTAATTTAATTAATTAACAAAAATTCAATCCGGAATAATCCATGACCCGCGACCCGGTCCGGTCCGGTTTGGTATGTTTTCTTTCCCGGATTATTTTAAATCCGTTTTCTAATTTTCCCGCAATATTCCCACCTGTTCCAACAGCTATGACTGTTCTGAAAGGTTGCAAACCTTTTCAGAAACAATGCCAAATGGTCTATAAATATACCTTGAATCCCAGAATTTTTACTTACTAAATTTTCTGATTATCTCCTTCTTCTTCTGCACAATAATTTCCACTGTGTTTTATGACTATTGAGTAATTCGCCGTTCACCAAAGTTTTTGGTACCAATACGCTGGTGAGTTAAATCGTTCTATCCTGGGAGGATAATATTCCAACACCTCGGGTACTTGAGGGGAATAATTTCTTTAAGGACACACTGTGCATTCAGTGGCTCAATTTATTCCTATAATTTTTTTCAAAATTAATTTCGTTAAACTGGTGTTACTAACTTTCTGTTTCTGTTTATATTTCAGAAAGTTTAATGGTTTAATTATTTATTACAACAATACAGATTCAATAACAATCTTAAGGAAATTATTTTATTATATTCTGTATTCTGTTTGTGGAGATTAAAACATGTGTGATTTTCTACTCCTTCTGAATTTTACTATTCTGATTTGAAGATATAGAAACTTCATCAGAGTATTGAAATTCAGAAAGATTTGAAGAATATAAAAACTTCATTGTTTTCTGTGAAACAGTATATAGAAACTTTGGTTTTATTTATCATACGTATTGTTTATTGATTACAACATTGTTTACTGTTCTGGTTTTTTCATTAATTGAACTCTTCTGTTATTGACAGTGAGAAATGGCAATTGATAACGAAAATCCTTCTGCGACTGTTGCTGCAACGATGATAGCCTCGTCAAGCCGCACTACTGTTCCACCGGCAGAGAAACCGGGAAAATTTTCTGGAGCCAACTTCAAAGGATGGCAACAAAGGGTGTTCTTCTGGCTTACCACACTTGGTATGCAGAAATTCACTAGTGAAGAACCTCCAGTGCCTGCTGCGGACATGCCGAACAACGAGAAATTCATGATTATTGAGGCGTGAAGCAGGCAGATTTTCTTTGCAAAGGCTATATCTTAAGCGCTTTAGAGGATGACTTGTACAATATGTACAGTGCGATGAATACTTCAAAAGAATTATGGGACGCACTTGAGAAGAAGTATAAGACGGAATATGCATGCTTGAAAATTTTTGTGGTTTCCAAGTTTCTAGACTATAAAATGATAGACATCAAAACTGCGGGAACCCAAGCTCAGGAGCTTCAACTTATTTTTCATGACCTTATTACTGAAGGTATGGTCGTGAATGAAGCATTTCAAGTGGATGCAATGATTGAAAAATTGCCTCCTTCATGGAGAGATTTCAAGAACTATCTTAAGCACAAGCTCAAAGAAATGAACTTGGAAGATATTGTGATATGTCTCAAGATTGAGGAAGACAAAAAACAGCCGAGAAGAAGTCCACTTGAAATTCAATGATCATGGGAGCTAATATCGTTGAGGAGACTGCTCCAAAAAGTAAGAAGAGGAAGAGGTCTTCTGGACAGACTAAGGAGCAGAATAAAAAGAAATTCAAGGGCAATTTCTATAGTTGTGGAAGAGTTGGTCACAAATCCCCTGATTGTCGTCTCCCGAAAAAGGATAAGAATAAGGGACATGCCAACATAGTGGAGAAGAATGATGACATTGATGATCTTTGTGCAATGCTTTCGGAATGCAACCTAGTTAGAAATCCGAATGAGTGGTGGATTGACTCTGGAGACACTCGGCATGTTTTTGTTGTCAAAGAAGCATTTGCAACTTACTCTACTGGTGGTCCCGAAGAAGAGATTTCCATGGGAATTAATGCAACAGCCAAGATTGAAGGTTATGGGAAGATATTGTAACGACCCGACCGGTCATTTTGAGAATTTAAGCACCATCCGGTGGTGGAAGGTCTTGAAGAGCTTCACATTGTTTATATT
Organism: Nicotiana paniculata; assembly: GCA_005239505.1. NCBI lineage: Eukaryota > Viridiplantae > Streptophyta > Magnoliopsida > Solanales > Solanaceae > Nicotiana > Nicotiana paniculata. Next base: position 34,844 of record MDKI01115383.1, on the reverse strand, counting down.
GACTTGCATGCGCGGTTGGATTCAGTTACCGGATGATCCGGAGTCAAATTGGAAGGAAAATTTCAGTTTTGGAAGCTTAAGCAATGAAAGTTGACTGGGGGTTTGACTTTTGTGTAAACGGACTTGGAATAAGTTTTGGGAGATGTCAACAGCTTCGTATGGTGATTTTGGACTTAGGTGCGCGTTCGGAATTGGTTTTGGAGGTCCGTAGAGTAATTTGAAGTAATTTGGCAAAAATTAGAATTTCGGCGATTTCGGCCGATAGGTAAAATTTTGATATTGGGCTCGGAATGGAATTTCGGGAATGGGTATAGGTCTATTGTGTTATTTGTGACCTGTCTGCAAAATTTCACGTCATTCCGGGTTGAATTGATAGGTTTTGGCACGAGTTTTGATATTTGAAGATTTGGAAATTCATAAGTTTGATTCATCATTTTGATGTTGTTTCATGTGATTTGAAACCTCGAGCGAGTCCGTGTTAGGTTATATGACTTGTGTGTGAGGTTGGACGGGGGTCTCGGGGGTCTCGGGTGTGTTTCGGATGGGCTTCGGGTCAATTTCCCTTATATTTCAACTGCTGAATCAATCTTCTGGTTTCCTTCTACGCGATGGCATAGTGTTCTGCGACCCACCCCCAGTTTTCCTACAACGCGTTCGCACTTCCACCCTCGCGTTCGCATAGCTCTTTCATTTGGCTGTCAAATAAATGCCTTCAATGCGATCGTATACCATGCTTCATGACATAGTGCAGCGTTTGGCAGTAGATAATTCCTTCTCTGCGATCGCACACCTGGACTCGCAAGCGCACTGTGCATATTTTGGTAGTGTTTATTTCCCTTATATGCGATCGCATAGATTCCTTCGCGATCGCATAGCACCTTATGGCCAGTAACATTTTTCTTCTACACATTCGCACCTATTCTCATGCGATCGCAATGCTTTAAATTCTGGGCAGACAGAATATAATTCAAAATCGAAGGTTAAGCCATTTTTATCACATTTTGACTTCTAGAGCTCGGATCTTGGCGATTTGTGATGGGTTTTTCACACAAATAGAATGAGTAAGTGTTCTTAAACTATAATTAAATATATTCCATGAATTAGTCCTTGTTTTTATCATTTAAATTGTGTTTCTAGTTAGGAAAAATGTTGGTTTTTAAAGAAAATTTCTAAAATGAAAAATCATGATTTGAGGAACCAAACGGCATCGGAATTTGATAAATTTTGTATGGTTGAAGTCGTATTGTAATGGGTAATCGGATTTTATAAAATTTGAGGGGTTCCAAGGTGCGGGCCCGGGGTCGACTTTTGGGTCGATTTTTATATTTTTGTAAATACTGAAACTTTATTATTCAGAATAGTTCCTTATATGTTTTATGTGTATTTTGAAGTTGTTTTAGTTGATTTTGAGCCATCCGGAGGTCTTTTCTCCCAAGAAGTTCATTTTAGAGTACCAGGTTGTCGTCGTTGAGGCAAGTATCTTGCCTAATCTTGTGTGGGGGAACTACCCTTTAGGCTTTGAGTCTTCTATTTTGATTGTAGCCGTGTACGCGAGGTGACGAGTGTGTACTCGGACTTATTTATCGAAGGTTGGACTTTTAGGATTCTTAGGTCCTTATATCCCCTGTGTATAAAGTTTGTAATTTCTATGACTGAGTTCCTAATTGCTAGTTTCATCTCTTCCTGCTTAAATTAAAATTACTCGCTTTTAGATCTCCTTTGTTGTTTACTTGATCTTAATTGACTGGAATGAAGATTTTACCTCTTCTATCATCATGCTATATTTTTCTTCATAAGCTGCCTACTTAGCTAAAATTTGTATTACCTCACCCTATAAGTGTTTAGCAGAAATTGGAGTATTATATATTGGTGTTAAGAATGCCCGTGGGTCGTCTATTGTGATTGATATGATCTTTAATTAAGCACTACCTAGGCCTAACTTGATGATTATACATGTTGATGGTATTTTCTTGGCATTCCCTACTGCTGAGCATTGATTCAAGTTGGGATTTATTTTGTGAAGCTAATTAATTAAGCAAGATTGGTTATAGTTGTTTCCCTTGCCGGGATGATATTGTTTCCATGGTTGAGTCCCCTGCCGGGACAATATGGTTTCTATTATTGTCCATGCTATTGATGATATTGATTCCATTGTTGACTCCCTTGCCGGGATAGTATGGCTTCTATTATTGTTCATGTTGCAGATGATATTGTTTTCATTGTTGACTCCCTTGCCGGGACAGTATGGCTTCTATTATTGTTCATGTTGCAGATGATATTGTTTTCATTGTTGACTCCCTTGCCGGGACAGTATGGCTTTTATTATTGTTCATGTTGTTGATGATATTGTTTCCAATGTTGAATCTCTTGTCGGGACAGTAGGGTTTCTATTATTGTTCATGATGCTGATGATATTGTTTCCATTGTTGACTCCCTTGCCAGGACAGTATGGTTTCTATTAGTGTTTATGTTGTTGATTCCCTTGTCTGAATGCTATCATTTCATTTGTTTGGGTGAGAAAGAGTGTAAAGCACGAAGGATGATGTCGTGCCATTGTCTATATTCATTATAATGTGAGGAAAGAGTATAATGCAGGAAGGTTGATGTCGTGCCATATTATTGAAATTAAAAGCACAAAGGGTGATGCCATGCCATATAATTGAGAGTAAAAGCACGAAGGTTGATGTCATGCCATATTATTGAAATTAAAAGCACGAAGGGTGATGTCGTGCCATATTATTGAGAGTAAAAGCATGAAGGGTGATGTCGTGCGTGATATTGTGATTTAGTGCTAATGCACGAAGGGTGATATCGTGCCATATTATTGTGAGTTCATGGCACGAAGGGTGTTTCCGTGCAGGTGAGGACGAGGGACATGCATTATGATGTGATATTTTTTTCCCCGTGTATACATTGTGCCTTTACTTTGAGCTTTTATTGTTGTACTTACATATTTGGTGTGACTTATTGTTTCATTCATGTACTTGACTTATATCTCAATTGTTGTTGCACTGTCCATGTCTTTTATTGTAACGACCCGGCCGGTCGGTCCGTGAGATTAGCCCCGTTTCCCCTATTTTTGCTTTATCATATGCTTCTTATCCCATTTATGTTGTGTTGGTTCGGTTGGTTCAGTTTCGGAGTGGTTGTGGTGAGAACAGAGACAATTAGTCTCTTAAATTAGCTTAATAGTTGAAAAAGTCAAGTGGGAGTTGACTTATTGATAAACGACCTCGGAATGCGGATTTTATGGCTCGGATAACTTCGTTAGGTGATTTTACTTAGAAGTGTGTTCGGAATGAAGTTTTGATGTCCGGTGTAGAATTAGGCTTGAATTGACGAAAGTTAGTTTTTGGCGATTTCCGGTCAGCAGTGGAAAATAGGCTATCGGGGTCGGAATGGAATTCCAGAAGTTAGAACAGGTTCGTAATGTCATTTTGGATATGTGTGCAAATTTTCAGGTCAATCGGATGTGTTTTGGTTAGTTTCGGCATCATTGGCGAAATTTAGAAGTTTTAAAGTTCATAGGCTTGAATTTGATGTAATTTTGGTGTTTTTGTGTTGTCTTTGGTGTTTCGAAGGCTCGACTAAGTTTGAATGATGCTATGAGGTGTGTTGGTATGTTTGGTTGGGGCCTCGAGGGGCTCGGGATTGATTTCGGATGGTTAGCGGAGGTTTGGACTTAGGAAATTGCAGCAAAATAGTTGCTGGTGTGAATTTACTAGTGTAGCCGCACCTGCGAATGGGGAGCCGCAGGTGCGAAAAGAGGCCAGGTTGGAGGAATCCGCAGGTGCGAGGCATGGGTCGCACCTGCGAAGCCGTAGGTGAGGAAAAAAGGCACGCAGGTGCGAAGTTTGAACTGTTAATGGGATTTCGCAGGTGCGCACCTGGGACCGCAGGTGCGAAGAATTGTCCAAAAACGCAATCTATAGTTTTTGGTCCGATTTTAACCCTTTTAGGTAAAGGAACTTGTATCTTTTCTAGAGACCCCTACACTTTGAAATATTTCAAGTTGGGTTTTCTTCCTTTCTATTTTTCATATAGAATAGATTGAGTTTTACTGTGGGGTACTCTGTTGAGTATTTGGTTAGCTGTAAGGATAGCTTCCCCCCACAAACTCTACGATAATCTGAAATTTATTTTTAAAGAATTTATCATTTTCTTTAATGTCTGATTTTTCCTTTATGCAATTATGTTGGATTGAGGTGTGTAAGGTGCAGTAGTTTGATGGATAATTCCATATTTTGAATATATTTCTGCAAACGGAGATTCATATTCTCCACCTCTATCACTTCTAATCATTTTGATCTTTTTATTCAATTGACTCTTCATTTCATTCTTGTATTGATTAAATGCTTCAATTGATTCATCCTTACTATTAAGCAAATAAACATAACGATATCGAGTGCATTCGTCAATAAAAGTAATAAAACACTTTTTCTCACCTCGAGATGGTGTCGACTTCATATCGCAAATGTCAGTATGAATTAAGTTTAACGGATTTGAATTCCTTTCAACAGACTTATTATATCGACCTGGCCGGTCGTTTTAAGAATTTGCGCCCCGATCCCCTATACCGCTTCTCCCATGTCTATTTATGTTATTAGAACTTGTCGGAGCGTTGAGTGTTGAAATCCGGGGTGATTTTGGACTCATAGTCCATAAATGTGGAATTTAGATTTAGAAATCTGGTCGTAGCTAGAGCTGTGTAAAGATGGATCCGGAATGAATTCCGTCGACTCCATTAGCTCCATTGAGTGATTTCAGGGTCAGGGACGTGCTCAGAATGTGTTTTCGAGGTCGGTTGTGGATTTAGGCTTGAATTGGCGAGTGTTTCGGCGATTTCGGCCGATAGGTGAGATTTGGATATCGAAATCAGAACAGACTTCCGAAAGCGACAGCAAGTCCGTAATGTCATTTATGACCTGTGTGCAAAATTTGAGGTCATTCGGATGAGTTTAGATGTGTTTCGGCGTCGGATGTGAATCCTAGAAATTTCCTAAGTTCTTAGGCTTGAATCTATGAATAATTGATGAATTTGATGTTATGAGATGTGTTTTTAAGGCTCGACCAAGTTTGAATGAGGTATTAGGGTTGGTTGGTAGGTTTGGTTGAGGTCCCGGGGGCCTCGGCTGTCTTTCGGGTGCCCAAACAGGCATGCTTTTGGCCTAAGCCTTTTGCTGGTTTTGCTGGTTTTACAGCAGCAGTTGAGTGTTCTCTGCGATCGCGTGAATAAGTCTGCGATCGCGTAGTGTTAGGTTGACGTGGTCAGAGATTGTGCTTCGCGATCGCACAAGTCCAACCGCGATAGCATTGTTCTGGTCAGTTAGTCTCCGCGATCGCACGCCCAGGATCGCGATCGCGTAAGGTATCCTAAGGCTGAGGGAAGTGCAGTGTTTGCTCTATGCGGTCGCATGGCCTCCACCGCGATCGCATTGTTGTAGGGTCAGAAGGTCCGCGATCGCAGACCTTTAATCGTGATCACGATGAAGGAATTTCAGGCGCATGTTTCATTACTCTCCGCGATCGCAACTCATTGTACGCGATCACATAAGGCAAATTCCTGGGCAGAATATTAAAACCCCAAATCCGAGGGTTTATGCTATTTTCCATATTTTCGAACTTGAGAGCTCGGGAAGGGCGATTCTTGAAGACTTTTGCACCTGATAACTTGGATAAGTGATTTCTATCCATTATAGATCAATTTCCATTATTCCAATCTTAAATCCAACCTTTAATTTCGAAAATTATGGGAAATATGGGATGAACTTCATAGACCGAATTATTTAGTTTTGATTGGGTATTTGACCTTCGATTTGAGAGATTCTTATATGGTTAGACTCGTGAGTGAATGGGTGTCTGAAAAATATAAATTTTACCTGATTCTGATATGTGGGCCCGAGGGACTTTTTGGGCGAATTTTAGCTTATAAATAATTAGCTATTTTGTTCCCTTGAAGTGATATTTATACCATGCAATCGATTTGAATAGATTTGGGCCACCCGGATTCAAATACTCGTGGCAAGAGCTTGGTATTAAGTTGATTAGCGCAGTCCAGGTAAGTGGCTTGCCTAATTTTGTGTTGGGGATCTTCCCTTAGGCATGTTTATACTGATTTTGTTATGTGGACGCCGTGTACGCGAGGTGACGAGTGCGTACACAGGTCATTGTTGCTAAATCCTATTTTTCTCCCATGAAAACGCTCATTTTCATTAATATATTACTGTTTCCTATCTTAATTGAGTAGATAGCCTAAGTGTAAGCATGTCTACTTGTTCTGACTTGAATTCATCTTATTTGCTACTAGTCACATCATGCTTAGGTAGTTTTACTCTATCCTTACCTGTTGTTTTTCCTGGATTGTTTACTTAATCCATAATTGACATACTTCTGTTTTGCATATTTAAATTGGAACAACGGACCGAGATCCGGGAGCTTTCCCCCTCTACTACATTTCATATTTAATTTGGAACTACGGACCGGGATCCGGGAGCTTCCCCCCTGTACTGAAATGCATATTTAAATTGGGACTACGGACAAAGATCCGGGAGCTTTCCCCCTGTACTGCATAGCATATTTAAATTGGGACTATGGACCAAGATCCAGGAGCTTTCCCCGTGTACTGCATTGCACATTTACTGTTGAGATATATGTTGTGCTGAGCCGAGCGCTCTTTTTCTGTTATTAAACCTTTCCGTCTTCGTTAATCCTGTTATCATTGCTTATCTGTATTTCACTGTTTTAAAATTTTATATTGACTTGTTATAACAAACTCAGTAGGGCCTCAACCTGACCTCGTCACTACTTGACTGGGGTTACGCTTGGTAATTACGGAGTACCGAATGTGGAGTACTCACGTCCTTTCCTGTACATGTTTTCCCCATGTGCAGATCCAGGTACCAACACCCAGTTTCGTGGTTAGGAGTCGTCTACCAGCATCCAGGAGACCGCGAGGTAGTTCTGCCGCATCCGCAGAATCCCACGAGTCCCCTTCTACTCTATTATAGGCATAGAAGACTTGTATATTTTTCCGTTGTTTCATTGTATAGCGCTACATTTAGTAAAGAGCTTGTGACTATGGTGACATTCCGGGTTTTGGGAAGTATAAATGTATATGCTGAGCAGCTACGTTACATCTACTTGATATCTTTTCTGTCTTTATTTTATTGACTCTGCCATTTCTACAAATTTTAGGCTTACCTAGTCATAGAGACTAGGTGCCGTCACAATACCTTTTGGAGGGTAAATTGGGTCGTGACACTTGTAAGGATGTTTTACAAACTTAGATTCAACACATATTTGACATTTCGATTTATTACACTCAAATTTAGGCAATACTTCTAAATTAACTAACTTCCGCAAGGTTTCATAATTGACATGTCCTAAACGAATATGCCATTAATCATTTGCTCCAATAAATAAGAAGAAGCTGAAATTTTATTCATACTATCAACAACCATTACATTGAGTTTGAAAAGGCCCTCCGTGAGGTAGCCTTTTCCAACATACATTTCATTCTTGCTTACAATAAATTTATCAGAAACAAATACACATTTGAATCCATTCTTCACAAGTAAAGAAGTAGAAACTAAATTCTTCCTAATAGTAGGAACATGAAGAACGTTGTTGAGCGTTAACACCTTGGCGGAAGTCATCTTCAGGAATATCTGTCACCACCCAATTTCCCCTCCGTTGGGTATCCTGACGGCACCTAGTCTTAAGGACTAGGTAAGCCTGTCATTATTAAAAATTAATCATAATACAAAAATCATTTAAGTTTTTTTTAAATAAGTCTCTACACCTTACACATCTTCCCAAAACCCGGTAAGTACAAGTCATAAGCTTTACAGAATATACACTAGAATTCCTAAATACCACTGTTCTGGAACAAGTACAACAGTGTATAAGCAGAATAAGATGGTGACTCCGAAGCCCGTGAACGCTGGAGCGGTTTTACATTGAGTCTCCACAATAGCAACCGTGCTGCTAACTATCGATCGGCCTGTTATGCAAAACCTGGAATCTGGACAAAAATGTGCAGAAGTATAGTATGAGCACACCAAAGCGGTGCCCAGTAAGTATCAAGGCTAATCTCAGTGAAGTAGTGACGAGGACTAGTCAAGACACCCACTGATCTAATACAAACATGAATAAATATAGAAAATGACGGAATATGACATCTGTACAAAGATTACACAATATAATTAACTACATAACAATGAAATGTGGGGGAAAACAATAATAGGTCGACGAAATATCATAATATTACACAGAAAAATGGACAAAGACAGCGAAAAACCGAAACCCACAATATAGTAAGAACAAGTAATAACTCAGCACTGCGATAATCTCCACCTCTGACCTTAGCCAACAACTCCAACAATTTAATCAAACATTCGAATATAACATTTCACCCACCAGTTTATATTAAAGACCTTAAATATATTCGTTTCAAAATAGAAAACTTCTTTTGAAAGGTACCTCCTCCGAATACGTATATATATACTTTACAGAAGGAAAGTCTTTAGATGTAATTTCTTCAAGATAAGCGTTTTCAAAATATACTTTCCCAATAAATGTATTTCGAACTTAATTTTCGATAGAACAGGTACACGACATCATCTTCGTGCTTTTACTCTCATCCTTCCCGTAGGAATTGACAAATACGACACGTAAATTAAGCAAATTAAGCAAGTAAATGTCACAACCCCAAATCCTAAACCAGCCGTGATGACGCCTATCGTGGAACTAGGCTAGCCAATAATCACATAATTCCAGTTTATTTTCAAAATCCCAACCATTTTCAACATTTCATAATAGTATATAGAATTACTGAATCCATTAGGCAAAAAATAAACAGTTAAACAGTCTAAACCATCCCCCAAAATCCAGAGTCAACATGTCATGAGCATCTAAGAAATATACAAAAAATTCTACTATTATAATATAAAACCTCCGAACGAATAACTAGGTACAACATAAGAAGGGAAAACATAGATGTTGCTTACACTGAACAACTACCTCTATGTCCCGAACTCCGGCTCTGCACGGAATAGATGGCTAACGCTCGGTATCAGCACCTGTATCTGCACACAGGAGTGCAGGGAGTAATGTGAGTGCGCCAACTTAGTAGTAATGAAAATAAATCAAGTCTAAGCGGCAAGAAACACATAAAAATCAAATCATCAGTTCACAATATGCACAACCTTTATTTTCAACAATATATACATATATGTATGAAATCAACATGCCTTAAAAGCCAACTTTAGTAAAACCCTTTGAAAAATGTGTTTTCCAACAATTTCAGAAATAAAAATACCTGAAGAATTTAGTGTAAAATGAAATAAGTCATAAATAGCCCCTGGGGCAGAACATGAATCATAAATCTCCCCTCAGGCAGAACATCACTCAGCACCTCACAACCACTCAGTATCAGCAACCTCACTGTCACTCATGCCTCCCAATCACTCGTCACTCGGCACTCAGCACTCGCACTCAGTAGGTACTTGCGCTCACTGGGGGTGTGTACAGACTCCGGAGGGGCTCCTTCAACCCAAGCGCTAAAATCAATCCACCTCGTGGCGTATCATAACCTCACAATCAGGCGCTCGGCCTCACTCAATCAGAACCTCGCAAAAGCCCCTCGGGCGTATCAGTAAAACGAGTTACTCAACCCAAAAGCATCATTTTATATCTCAAAATAGTGTAAATAAGGCTGAGTTTCGAAAATAGTTAAGCACAACATGACTGAGTGTAAATCATAAATCAACGGTGAGGAAATAGCAGTAAAAAGCCCCCAAGGGGTCCAAACAAGTCGGCATAGGGCCCCAAATATGGCTTATAGCCCAAATATATCAATAGTTTTTAGAACACACTTTAACATATGATTTAGAGTAAAAATACGCAACTCAATAGTTGCCGCGGAGAGGACCAAGTCCAATCCAAAAATGTGCGCGCCACATACTCGTCATCCGACATGTGCGACATTCTAAAAATAGTGAGAAATATGAAGTCTGGGGTTTCATACCCTCAGGACAAGATTTATAGCCATTACTTACCTCTACCGGGCCACAATACTAATCTGCGATGCTCTTGCCCCTCAAGTCGGCTCCCGATTGCTCCGAATCTAACCAAAATCAGATTAACATCATCAATATACGCTAAAGGAACAAAACCCAATCGAAAACTATCAATTTAGACATAATTCTCGAAATTCGGCCAAACCCGAGCCCCCGGCCCACGTCTCAAAATTCTTTAAAATTTACATCACTAGAATCCTCATTCTCCCACATTCTACACATATCAAGAACACCACAATCGGACCATAAATGCCTGCTCAAATCACCAAAAGAATTTTCCAAACTTCCTCTCATTTTCCCAAATTTTCTACTTTAAATTCCTCACAAGCCTAATCCGTAAGAAAATAACATAGAAACGAGTTTTTAATCCGGGAACCATACCTCCACTGAAGACCTTCGAATTCCTCCAATTTTCTCCAAAACCAGCTCAATCCCGCATGCAAAATGAGAGAAATGACCAATATTTTGCGGAGGCACTTATTTATACCTTCTGTCCAGTTAATCCGCACCTGCATTGGATATGCTACAAACAGTAAAGCATGTCGCTTTTTGGTCCATAAATCCGATAATCCCGAGATTCATGTTAACGCGATAATGGAATCAGATAATGTCGAATTCTTTAAAAGCATCTATCTGTATAAAACTGAATGTGAGTCGTTAAGTGAAAGACCTAAACGACCTCGAGAAGAACCAAAGGAAAATACTCCAAGTGTAGAAGATCCAAGGCGTAGCAAATGTCAGAGAACATCTACTTCCTTTGGACCAGATTTTATGACATTCTTGCTTGAAAATGAGCCTCAAACTTTTAAAGTAGCTATGTTGTCTTCTGATTCAGCGTTTTTGAAAGAGGCAGTCAATAGTGAGATTCAATCAATTTTGGATAACCATACATGAGAATTGATTGATCTTCCTCCGAGAAATAAGCCTTTTGGTTCAAAATGGATATTTAAACGAAAAATGAAAGCTGATGGCACTATTGAAAAATATAAGGCAAAACTTGTTGTCAAAGGTTATAGACAAATGGAAGACCTTGATTACTTTGACACTTACTCGCCAGTAACAAGGATAACATCTAGTAGGGTGTTAGTGGCACTAGCGGTCATGTATGGTCTTGAAATCCATCAAATGGATGTTAAAACGACTTTGTTAAATGGAGAATTGGAGGAAGAGATTTACGTGGGATAACCTGAGGGTTTTTTGGTTCCTGGTAAAGAAAATAAAGTGTGCAAACTTGTTAAGTCGCTTTATGGACTTAAACAAGAACCCAAACAATGGCATGCAAATTTGACAAAACAATGTTGGCAAGTGGATTTAAAATCAACGAGTGTGACAAATGTGTTTATATTAAAAATACTCCAGGTCATGAAGTCATTGCTTGTTTATATGTTGATGATATGTTGATAATGAGTAAAAGTATGGCAAATATAAATGCTACAAAGTACATGTTGGCTATCAAATTCGACATGAAAGACTTAGGAGTTGCTGATGTGATCTTAAGAATCAGAATTCACAAGACTCCACAAGGTCTAGCATTATCACAATCTCGCTACATTGAAAAGGTACTTGACAAGTTCAAGTATTTGGATTTCAAAATTGCCAAGACTCCAATTGACGTGAGTTATGAACTTCAAAAGAATGAAGGTGAAAAGGACTTACAACTGCACTATGCAAGAGTATTGGGAAGTTTGATGTATATCATGAATTGTACGCGACCAGATATAGCATGTGCTATTAGCAAACTGAGTCGGTTTACAAGTAATCCCAATCAAATACATTGGATGGCAATAAAACGAGGTTCGGGTATCTGAAACATACCCAAAACTATGCTTTGCATTATAACAAATATCACCCTGTGATCGAGGGATATAGTGATGCAAATTAGATTACCAGATCATCTGAAGTTAAATCCACAAGTGGATATGTTTTCACAATTGGGGGTGGAGCAGTGTCTTGAAAATCATCCAAACAAACGTGCATTGCCCGTTCTACAATGGAATCAGAATTCATAGATTTAGATAAGGCCGGTGAAGAAGCGGAATGACTCCGGAATTTCTTGAAAGATATTCCATTTTGGACCAAACCTTTGGCACCTATTTATATACATTGTGATAGTCAAGCGGCAATAGGCAGGGCTGGGAGCGTTATGTATAACGAAAAATCTCGTCATATACGACGGAGACACAATACCGTTAGACAACTACTCTCTAGTGGTGTTATCACGATTGACTACGTAAAGTCAAAAGATAACGTGTTGGATACACTTACAAAAGGTCTATCTAGAGAGGCAGTTGAAAGATCATCAAAGGGAATGAGGTTAAGGCCTAGGACAAGTCATCATGGTGGTATCTCTACCTAGCATACTGGAGATCCTAAGAGCTAGGCTCAAAGAGATTAAAAAAAGTTATGAATGACGGTTCAACATTGTCAAATAACTCAACCCACTCTCGTGATGAAGACAATGTTCAAAATCGAGGTAAAGCATTAAGGCTTTTTGATGAGTCAATAAAGCTTAAAGCTTTTTTAATGATTTGCTTAGTCTGGCAGGATATGACCAGATAGTGTGTCTATAGGATTATACGTTTAGGAATCACCTATGCGAGTGTGAATTGTAAGCCGATTCAAGGGGAATGAAAGTAAATGCCCATTCTCTAAGCACTCATGAAACCAAGCGGTGTTCATGGCTGAAACGAACACAACCATGAGAACCATAGATGGTTGAGGATTGATTGTGTGACTTATGTTGTCTAGGTATTCAAAAAATCTCGACGGTTCAAAGATATCAAATCTACCGATTGACCGAGTATATCCGATATAAGTTCACTACGGAAAGTTCAAAGGGAAACCTGCTTATCCATACGCAATTAATTCTTGCATGTAAAACACACAGGAGTCCGTGCATTCCTTTATTTTATAGCCATTCCCCATTCATATGGGTGATTGTTGTGATTTAAGCTTGGTGTAGCTTAAAGAGGGTGAATGGGAAATGGAGGAAAAATAAAATATTTGAGTTTCCCTCCTTGGCAAAGGGACATTGTCCCATATTGGAGGAAGAAAAAACTTTTGATGGGTATATATACAATTGATCTTCTTACAGCTCTTAAAGAGATAGAAGAAGGCAAACTTCGTGTCGTTGTCGTTCACTCGCTCGCTCGGCTCTGCTTCGACTTCGACTTCAGATTCGGATTTGGATATAGATTTGGATTTGGTCAAAGATTGATTGATTAATCTTTTTGGACAAAATTACTTTCAATTAATTAAAGTAATTAACGAAAATTCAATTCGGAATAACCCATGACCCGCGACCCGGTCCGGTCCGGTTTGGTATGTTTTCTTTCCCGGATTATTTTAAATCCGTTTTATAATTTTCCCGCAATATTCCCACCTGTTCCAACAACTATGACTGTTATAAAAGGTTGCAAACCTTTTCAGAAACAGTGCCAAATGGTCTATAAATATGTCTTGAATCCCAGAATTTTACTTACTAAATTTTCTGATTATCTCCTTCTTTTTCTGCACAATATTTTCTAGTGTATTTTACGACCATTGAGTGGTTCGCCGTTCACCAGTGTTTTTGGTACTAATACGCTGGTGAGTTAAATCGTTATATCCTGGGAGGATAATATTCCAACACCTCGAGTACTTGGGAGGAATAATTTTCTTAAGGACACACTGTGCATTCAGTAGGCTCGATTTATTCCTATACTGTTTTTCAAAATTAATTTCGTTAAACTGGTGTTACTAACTTTCTGTTTCTGTTTATATTTCAGAGAGTTTAATGATTTAATTATTTAATACAACAATACAGATTAAATAACAATCATGACCTCCATAATTATGCATGTAAGCCCAAGTCAGATCATCTGTAAAGTAAACAAAATTGGGCCTCAATTCCGGGAACATGGTGATGGAGAGCAAAGCCAGGATTGGAGCTTGAAATTGCGCGGGGCACCCTATTTGGTCGCCCCCATTTAACCTATACCCGCTTTTTAAAAAACTTTTAACTTGTACCCACTTTTTAAATAACTTCAGCTCCCCTTTCCCTCGCTGAGCTGAAGTTCACTAGTTAAGCTGAAGTTCCCAAGTTATAAAGACAACAACTTCAGCATACGGGGCTGAAGTTCCCCAATTACAAAGACAAACTTCAGCTCTAGAGACTGCTATTCCTCCACAACTGAAATAACTAAGTTGAACCACGGCAAGACTACCCTCATATGAATATGTACAAGGAATACCTTTCGGATAGACTAAATCTTCTTTATCAGAACAAGGATCATTGATAATTTTAGGCATTGGACAATCGATTTTGGTAGTGAAAAACTCAACTCCGCGATCATTACAATCATCAGAGACATTTTCATTCAACTTTCCTGCAAATGGATAATAATGGGATAAAACTTTTGAAAGGGAATTTTCAAGATGTTTAGATATAACGTTACTTGGTTTGTAACTAGGGGAACTTCAGCTCGTATGTTGAAGTTTTTGTCTTTATAACTGGGGAACTTCAGCCCGTATGCTGAAGTTCCCCATTTACAAAGACAAAAACTTCAGCTCCCCAGTGTAACTGGGGGACCCCATTTACTAGAGCTGAAGTTCACAAGCTATTTCAGGCCCGTCTACTAGAATGCTGAAGTTTTGCGTGATTGTCTTTGCTACTTCAGCCCCGCATGCTGAAGTTATGCGCAAAAGCGGGTACGAATGCAATTTTTTTTACAAAGCGGGTATAAGTTAAAACGTGGCACAAAAAGTGGGTACGGATGCAAAAGACGCGGATTGGAGCCAATGAAGAATGCACGATTGCCAAGGCTATCCGGCAAGTATTCAAGGTCCACACGATCATGGTCTATAAAATCAATCTTGAAAACATGCTATGTGCTATGTAGCGTGCGACAATAAAAAGCTCCTGGCTTTGGTAGTCATATACCAGGTAATTGACACCCCAACAGTAAGATGACTTGTACTCTAGCTCATGAGCATCATCCACTACTGGCAGAACAAGGCCAAGAATCAGTGCCAAAATCTTCATTCTGAATGAGAAACCTCTTAATTGGGTGATTATGGACATACTAAGCTTCAAGCTCCTTATGTTTGGTGAGGGCGAAATACAGTTTCTTTCCACTGTGGAACACAATTTGAGTGTAGTAGCGTAAGGGCCCGTCGATGGCAGTCCTGGAATTGGCTTCAGTTATGCCAGGCCTCTTACAAAAACTGAATTGCTGATCAGGCCAGCAACGTTATGCAACTTCCATCAAACGACTCTTTAATTCCACCAAGAATCCAAAGTCTACTAGGTTTCGGTTTTATATACTTGGTAGGTTTCGGCTCACTTCAGTTTGTACTTTATGGGAGGAGTAAACAACTCCAATATATTACTAATTATTGACTTCAAAAAGTCAATTTTTTTCTTTTTCTCGGGCCGACTTCATACATTCTATTACTTATAGAAATAGTCATGCCAATCTTCTCGGTAAAGAAGAACTCTTTCGCACGATCTTAAGAGAGCCTAGTTTAAACATCTAACGAGTACGAAAGATTCAGGATTTTAGTAATACTCTCTTTTCTTTATAAAAAATTTATTGGAAAGGTAGGGTGGAAAATCTGGGGGACGAAAAGGTAAAAACTAAAGGTGGAGTAGAAGAGAGATTTGTTGGACGTGAAAAATTGGAAATCTTGTAGGTGATTATAATTGAAGTCAATAAAGTGGGTTGAGAACCTCAAGGTTTCAAGTTTAAATTTTAAGGGAGATAAAAATATTAGGTGATTTCTTCTCATATCTTGGTGAATAGAGTTACCTATATCTTGTGTTGGTGGAAGGTGACAGGTATTCTGTGAAATTAATTAATGTGCGCACAAAATGACCTGTATATGACAGTGATAAAAAAAAATTGCATTAAACTGCAACTTTAATTTCAAAGATACTCATTTTGGTTGCAAATTGTAGTTGTCTATACAGATTTCTAGGCCACCAGATAATCTCGCTATACTACTCGAAAATAAATTCCTAATTCGATCCGACTTTGAACAAAATACTAAAAGATCTTATAACCAAATTCGGTGTGGACCACTTCTCCTCGTACATTGAACTTTTTCTTTTTTTAGCAAAGGATGGATACTTATATTATAATCAGGTAGGGTTCAAAATATTACAACCATTGTCAGTGTCACTTAGGACACATTTGTTACCAAGATTTGTTAGAGTATTACATGCATCAATATTTAGATGTTTCAGAAAAACTACTTGTTCAGTTTGATCCCTTCTCACAATTGGTTCCACAAAAACGGGAGATTGTACGTAATGCTTTTTCTTTCTAGCTTGTGCATCAGTTTTCTGTGCTAGAAGGTGTGCCACTTCATTCCCTTGTCTGAAGATGTATCTGAGAACCACTTCCTTCTCCTGGTGCATTAACGACCTGTATGCATTTACAATGCCATTAAAAATGTAGTTTCCTTGATGTATGCATTGGATTACCTCAGTACAATCAGTCTCTATCTAGAGAGGGAACAATTTCCATTCTTGGCCAGTTTGGAGTCCTTCAAAGAGTGCTAGCAATTCCGATTCCAATGCTCCATTTGTATGAGTGGTTTTTGTAAAACCCACAATTCAACTTCCACTTGTGTTTCTGAAAACACCTCCCAAGCCACTCTTTTGGCTTTTGTTGTAACTTGCATTTATGTTTAGTTTGTACCATATTTTTGGTGGTTTATGCCATCTTACATTAATAAGTATTTTTTTACAGGGCTATGAACATTTTCCGTTAGAAGTTTGTATTCTATTGATCTTTGCATGATAAAATTGATATTGGTTTGATTGGAGGTATTGTTTTGATTATTGTTATTTCTATTTATCTAGGTATTTCATAGTATAAAAGGAAAACCCATTCTGTATAATTATTATCAAGATTGGGATTTAGGTCTCTTATTTGAAAGAGCCAATACTTGTCATTTGCTTTGTAGTTTATTGGCCATCCCACACTGTCCCAAAAGTGTTTGGAAGTTTTACAATTGAAGAAGATATGCATGGTAGATTCTTCTTTTGTTTTACATATTGCGCACGTTGGATCAATGTTTATAGTAATGTCGGCTAGATAGGCTCTGCATGGAAACCTATTATGGAGACATTGTCACATAAAAAGTTTGATTTTATTCGAGCACTTTTGTTTCCATATCCATTCGAAATCAGTGTTATTTGTTTTACACGGCTCAATTAAGTCATAGCAAAACTTAGTGGTAAAAATGCCTTTGTTTGTTTTTTACCAGATAGGAATATTTCATTTTGGACCCTTAGTACGAACCCTTACCTTAGAGATATGATGTCTGATTTCCTCCGGGAGTGTAATAAAAGTTTTTGAGAAATTCCAATTATGATCATTATGGATATCTCTAATTTTTAGGTTTTGGTCATTAATTGATAGAGGACCCTCGATTAGGCTGCGAAGATTTTTTGTATTTGAAATTCAGTTTGTGTACCAAATATTCATATTAGAGTTTTGGTGTGGAGACCAAATAATACCATTGTTGCAAATCTCCCATCCTTTTAAAATATTTTTCCAAATAAAAGAGTGGTTGTTTTTGGCTTTGCTAGTGCCATAGGTGGAGGTGATAAGACTTGCCCAAGGAGTTGTAATGTTAGAGAGCAGCCTCCATGCTAAGTTAGCTAATAAACTTAGATTTTTTGTTTTTGCATTTTTTATGCCCAGGCCGCCATTAGGTTTTGGTTGGTATATTGTAGACCATTTGATTATGTGCAGTTTTTTCCTATCAGCCATAGTACCCCATATGAAGTCTCTTTGTAGTTTGTCAATGTTTTTTAAGACTTTCGTGGGGATGAGGGTATATTGCATGTAATGGTTTGGGATTGAATTAAAGCAAGCATGGTCTAGGGTAGTTCTTCCAGCTATATTTATAAACTTAGTTTTCCAGTTTGCCAATCTAGCCCTCATTTTGTCTATAATAAAGAGATAATCATTTGGTCTGAATTTTTAGTAAGGATTGGGAAACCTAAATAGGTTCCAAAAGTGTTACTCCTTTTAAGACCTAGGCTAGCAGAGATGTCCTTAATAATGTTAGGGTGGCAATTGTTTGAGAAAGATAATTTTTGATTTGGTAGTGTTTACACTTTGGCCGGAAAGGTTAGAAAAAAGGTTGAGGCCAATTTTTATGGCTTGGCATGAAGAATTGTCTGCTTTAGTCATCAGTGTTAGATCATTCACAAAAAAAAACATGAGAGAATTGCGGGCTTTTCCTACCTAGTTGAATAGGATTCCACTTAAGGATATCTACTTGGTGGTTTATGTACCTTGAAAATATTTTCATGCACAAAATAAAAATGTAGTGGGATATACGGTCGCCTTGCCTAATACCTCGACTAGATCAGGAGCCTTAAAAAGTTTAAAGGAGAAGATGACTCTAGTTATTTCAATATCCATTAAGGGATTATCAAGAGTACTTAGATCATCTTTATAATGACTATAGGGACTAGTTTTGATATCATTCCATTTTGTGCTTACGTGTGAAGTAGTGAAAGTATTCCTAAAGTAATTGCAAACATGAGACATGATCAGATTATGGTCGTTTAGCCAGTTTCCGGCCTCATCCTTAAAGTAAGTAATTTAATTTCTCCTTTTCCTATTAGAAATTTTTTTTGCATTGGTATCACCTTCATTAAGACACATTACTCTAGATCTCAATTTTCAGTAGTCTTCCTCTATCTGAATATCATTTAAAAAAAATACTATTTGTGTAATTTATAGAGTTTTGGATCCCTTGGAGCCTTGCTAAGATTTTTTTTTTTGGCAGTTAAGTCTCCAT
This sequence comes from Nicotiana paniculata, assembly GCA_005239505.1. Classification (NCBI taxonomy): domain Eukaryota; kingdom Viridiplantae; phylum Streptophyta; class Magnoliopsida; order Solanales; family Solanaceae; genus Nicotiana; species Nicotiana paniculata. Next base: position 15,960 of record MDKI01115383.1, on the reverse strand, counting down.
AAGTATTTTCCTTCCAAGTCTTAATATTGGTAGCAAAATTCTCGCTAGCTTTACAGTAATCTATTCCAGTCCAATGTATCCTAACAATAGTTTGGAATTCTGGGTATCTACACCAATAGGTTTCTAGTCTAAAGGGTTGTTTATAATCAAATCTACTTTTAGGGATTAACTCAAGTAATGGAGGGTTATGGTCAGAATATGTTTTAGGAAGATGAATTGCCGAGCATTTTGGAAAAATTTCTAGCCACTGTTCATTTCCTAAGATTTTGTCTAATCGCTCCATTACAAGCCCTTTATTAAATCTTCTATGATTAGACCAAGTATATTTGCAGCCCTTATAACCAACATCAATTAAATTACAGTTGTTCATTTTTTACCAAAGGAAATTTGTTCTATTACTATTTACGGGTCTTCTACCAAATTTTTCATTTGAACCCATTATATCATTTACGTCTCCTCCTACCATCCAGTGCCCTTTGTAGTTTTATGGATACCCTATAGATTGTCCCACATATTGTTCCTATTATTCTTATCCGTGCTAGTATAAATTGAAGAAAAAATTCAAGGTTTACGAATAGGAAGTACCTCAATTGTAGCATGAATTTCCTGGTTCCTGCGCACAAAAATTATGGACTGTGACAACATTGTGGTTCCACATTACTACCATCCCTCCTGATTGGCCTTGTGCAAGCACTTCTATCATCTCTGAGAAACCAAAGTCGTTTAACATTTGAGCAGGATTAGTCATCCTAGTTTCTAAAAGAGTGACCATGCATGGACTGTGAGTGTCGACCATTTCTCTGAAGTTTCTCCTAAACTCATCGTTATTCCCTCCCTTAATGTTCCAAATGATGAAATTAGTTGGACGATTCATGGATAAACTCAGTTCTAGGTTTGTTGGGTCCCCATTCTCCCTCCCTCCCTCTCAGAATACAGGGTTAATTCCTCCTGAGTGAGGGAACTAGAATCATGGCCCGATTGCCCAATGTTGGGTCCTGTGGAGGCCTGATGTCCATTGAGCACTTGTATAGTGCCAATGGGCAGTTGAGCACATGCCTCTTCTCTTGCGTCTCAGTTGAACACATACCTCGTTTATGTTTGAGAATTCCAAGATTTGTTCCATTCTTTGGGGATTAGGAGGTCTTCTATTTCCTCCATTGGAGCCTCTTCTTCTTCTGGCTCTTGCGTCATCTGGGGTTGGAACAGTGGTGGTTGTTGTTCCATTGGTGGTGTTTGGTGAGTTTGGGACTGTTGAGGATTCTCCGAAGGCATGAAGATAGTGTTTAGGTGAGAGAGAGTTTCCGAGGGGAAGAATGGCATATCCATGGCTGGGTGTTTGCATGGGGTTGAAGTGGGTTGGCATGTTCCACTGGTTCATTATTGCATGCATTAGATGAGGGTTCATTGATGGTGTCAACGGGTGCAAGATGTTGTGTAGCCAAACCTGATTCAAGTAGTTGTTCATTGCGAGTCTCATTCCTTCGGATATCAACTGAGCTAGGTATTGGGTATTGTGGAGGATGATAATTGCCTCCTATCTATTTATTTGAACATTGAAAGACACTGCATGGCCCAGCAGCCCCACTTCCATCCATGAAAGTGGTTGATAGTCTTGAGTTGGAGGAGGTTGTACTAGGATGATTTGTGAATTCTCCAATTGTGGGGGAAAAGAGGGTAGATTCTCCATGTTTTGGACTCCGTGGTGTCTCAAGATTTAGATTAATCTGTGTCTTCTTCTCAAAGTGGACGGGATTCTTGGCATTTTGCAGAGAAGGGTCGTGGTTGTTTATACGGTTATTTTTCAGGTGCGGCTTTTGGTTTGCCAGTGAGAGTATTGGTAATTGGGCTAATGATTGATATTTCTATTTGCATGTTGTTTGTGTGGAGTGGCATATTGCATTTAACTAGATCTTCTTCAGATCTTGCATGGGTTCTGTGTGTGAGTTGGTGTGCCATTTGTTCGAATTTTGGGGTTGGGTTTGACATTTGTAAGGCATGCTCAAGGGATTATTGGTCTAATCCTAAACAAGGTAGGTTAGTAGTAGTTTATCTGAGTTATAGGGTAATCAGAATAGGATAGTGATTTAATTGGTTAGAATTCGTGGTAGTAGGGTCTATATTATTTTTTATTATTATTAATCAAGTTATTTGCGGGGGTGTCGTGCATGGCAGTGGTAAGTGGAGAGTTTGCCAATGCCACGTGTAAGTCCGACATGTCCATGTTGTTCATAGACACATCCAATTGCTCATTGTTGTCCAAATAATCTTTTTATTTTTTTTTTTATTTTTTTAAAGTTTCAGTGACTTTCACACAAAACCATTTGCTCATCTTCTAAGAGAGAAAAGTTGTTTTCAGTTTGGATTGTGGTATTTTCCATGGGCAGGTTTTTAGTAGCCTTTTCTATGTAATATTCTTGCATCGTAACAGGATTTTTTTATTATATTGTAAGACTTGAGTATCTAGGTAGTTACCATTGGTTGCATTAAATAACTTTACCGTGATACCCGAGTTGTGATTTTTCATTGATTTTGAGGAGGTTCTTGGATTACTCTTTGTATTGTACTTCTTTGTAGTGTAAGCATCGATATTTAATAATAGCCCTATGGCATTCCCAATTTTTCCAAGAAGTTTTCCGTTATAAAACTCCCCTAGCAATTGTGGTAATCTGATCCATACTGCTGAAACTGTCAATTTTTCTTTGTTTGCTACGAAATTTGGTCTCCATTTTGTAATTGATAAGTAGTGACCGTTGATAAACCATGGTCCATGATCGAGGGCCTTTTCCATATTTTCTTTCTTAGTAAACTTGATGTAGTAATCCTCCCCTAGATCGATTAGTGGAAAATTCTCCAAGGGATGCCACAATTCTTGGATCTTTTTCTTTAGGTAATGATGTAGCATTCATTTCAAAATAGCTTTACAATTAATGAAAATTTTCAAGGTTCATAAATTCTATGCTTGTCTTCGTCGGTTAGGTCTATTGCTTTAATTCCCCGTGTGTTGATCTCTGTTAAATGCTCTTGTAATCCATCTTCTGGGGAGGTTTCATCTATTGGGTTTTGGGAAAGGGTTAAAGTATTTGTAAAGTTCATTGGGTTTGAAAGCTTTTCCTCGAAAGACGCTTTGTCTTCCACACCGTAATTTGTTGTATTCTCATGTGTAATATCAGGTGGTTTTGACGAAGGCAAGGGGTAGTGTTAGTTGTTTTAAAACTCTGGGAATTCATAGCTTCAACACTAAATTCCAATATATACTGTCTTTAAGACTGCTTCACAGCTAAATCCAATAAGAAAAAAGTATTTAAAAGGAATTAAGGGCTGAGAATATTTTTTCCTTACCACTTTGTTGTCTCTCGTACATTGAACTTGGCACATGAGAATATATACAAAATAGATAGAAACTAAAAATATGCAAGTTTGCATTATTATCTAACAATTAACATTATAGCCTCCAATTAGTTTTATAATTAAGTTGGCAGTTGTGATTACTACGTACGCATATGAGCCCGGGGCCGATACACTTTACCTAAAGCGGTGTCGCGCAATACCGCTCCTGTCAAATTCTTTTACTAAATATGTATATATAGATAATAAGTAAAATAAAAATATTAAATATAAATATAATAAAAGATACCATTTATCATTACAGGAATTTAGTCAACTTTTTATTATTACAAGACAGAAAATCTTGCTTACTCTTTGATCTTAATTCAGCAACCACACCCTGATCTTAATTCTCTAGCTGAGTATGTCAATGTTAAATGTATTTCGAAAGGCTCAGATATGGTTGTGTTTACCCTTAAAAACGGAAAACAATTAAATTTATAATGTATTTTTAAGGATACGTAATTTTACCTAATATCAATTGATAAATGCGATGAATAATAATAGAAATTGGTAATAAAGTAAAGCAAACCAATGTTGAAATGCAATTCATCCTCGAGTTAGGGTGCCCTCGAACTGACTGATACTAGAATAATGAAGTATAAACCAAACTGATGAACAAGAAAGTATAAGCGAGAGAAAGTGTTATATTGCTTTGATATGCGATAGTAATGTGTGTTACAAATGATTAGAACCCCCTTTATGTAGTAGAGAAATCCTACTTATGGTAGAATTCTAATTATAGAAAGAAATCTCATGATTAGCTAAATAACCGTTCTTGATTTGATTTGTTCCGAGATTTTCGCCATGATCTTCGACCAGTCACGGATATCTCACCTTTCTGTTATTATGCTATCTTCGGTCTTGCTCGATGTCTACCCTGTTTGGTCACGATCCTTGACAGTCTCGATCTCGACAGGTACCTCGAATCCCGAACTCGGTACCTTGTCCTCATGCCCCGGTTTGATCTACTATGGGGCCGATCTTCGATCAATCCTCTGGTCTCGGTTAATCAGTAAAATCGGGTGGGTCCGGTTTTAACCGTATACAGATAGTCCCCTCATTTTTTGGAATGTAATGACAAGAAACGAATTGAGTCTTCGATTTTTACCTCGACTTGTCATTACGTCATCTCTATGACATAAGCGACAGAAGTGACCAAGACGTCTCGTCGGTAAAGTTTCCCAGGTTATTAATGTGTGTCAGTTGATGGTCGGCCATTAGCAACTTCGAACCGTCGCCTTGAAATACATAAAATGGACTCAACTTCTTCTACTCTAATCTTCAAAGCTCTTTGTATTTTTCAAGTTCTTCATCTGCAAATTTTCAAGTCTCACCGTTAACCTTTTCCTAAAATGCCAAATCTCCCCATCTTCATCTTTCTTTAACCTAAAAACCAAATGGCGAAAACATCAAAGATTGTGCAACAAAAGAAAGCCGATTCATCCTCACAGTAGGCCGACGGGAAAACACCGGTGGAACCACGCCTTGAGGAATGTATTCCTTGGGGGTGCGTTATTAGCTCCGATTTTAAGATCGAGAAAACCTCATCGGTTCCCGGTCGTTACGAGCCGGTATCGAGATACATATGCTCGATACCTGAGAAATTTCTCAAGAAAGTGAAGAAGGATTGTAACTGGCAGAATAAAGAGGTCGTGATACCGGCCTCAGAGTAGGACATTACCACCCACGTGGAAGGGTACCTGAGTGCTTACACTTACCCTTCATATTGGGTCCCCTCGACCCAATCATCATGGACTTCTACAGAAAGTACCAGGTGACTCTCAGGCAAATCTACCTCTCCTTCTGCAGGATCGTAATACTGCTCAGATTCTTCGTGAGCAAAGTCGAAGGGCTCCCCTTCACCCTCGATAACCTCATCAGGTTATACAGCCCCCGTCTTTACCGAGGTAGGTTAATAAAGCTCCAGCGTCGAGCCACCAAAGTCTTCACCTTCAGCAGACAAGGACAAGGATCGAGGCTGGATGGGTCGATTCATCAGGGTAAAGACCTCGAACCTGATTCCGGTCGAGAAGATGCCATTCCCCGAGAGGTGGAATATGAAACGTAAGTATGATCCCATTATTAGTTTCTATTTGTTACTTTGCTTCTCTGCTTTCTCTTATCGATGCTTTTTTTTTTATGTAGCTGCTGCCTGGATGCTCGGTGCCATCCCTAAACTTGAGAGTTAGGTCAGCGACATAGTCTCAACCTCAATGTATGATGAACGCGCATGGCACGGCTTATCGAAAGGCCGATGGGAAGCCAAAAATCATGGTAAGCCCTTTTTCATATGTATAGTAATTTGGTTAAGACATTCCTCCCATACTTATTCAACTTCTTTTCTTGCAGGTCTCGGCAAGGATGCAATCATGAGGCTTCCATCTGGTGAAGAAGAAACTTCGATCCCGGTCTCGAAGCCGGCGAAGAAGAAAAAGAGAAAGAGGACCTCAACCTCCGAGGATCTAGAGCCCAAGAAAAAATGGCTCATAAGCAGAAAAAGGACACCATCCCCTTGCTTGAGGAGTCAATCGACTCCTAAGAGAGGAAGAAGAATAGGAAGACGGCTTCGGGCTGGTGGCCCGAGTAAAGACGAATACTGAGTTTCAGAAGGCCGTCGAGACGGTAGGAGCCAAAAACAATCTGTCCCGAGCTGACGGGGCCTCGGGAGGAGACTCGGGCGGAGTCCCCGAGTTGGCAAAGGTTGAAGATGCCTCATCTCGAGGCAAAAAAGTGGCAGAATCGATCGTGGAGGTCAGTCTTGAGGCTCCTCGAGGTGAAAATAATTCCCCAAGATACCCACTTGGGGAAGTAGAAGTTAGAGACTCCCCGTCCCTCCCTTCATTTTTCAAGGAGATGATTCGGAAGCCCAAGCCATGAAGATTCCTGATGTAGAAGTAGCCCACGGAGGGGAGGACCCTTCCGTGGTTATTTTTCCGGGATAGAGGATGTATCCAGTCTGAGCGACTTGAGGAAGGACTCAGGTGGTACCTCTTCAAGTTTCAGACTAACCGATCAATTCCCGACCCCCAGCGTCTGTCTCGGGATTAAACGAACTATTGTCATCTCCATCCCGAAGGATGCTCAAGTTTTTTCTGCCCCCGTAGGAGTGGCTAGTTATCTTCGGGGTCTGGTCACGGAGGAAGACCAGGCCCTGATGGACGAAGTGGGAGCATTGTGCCTCTTTAATGATGCACAACAAGCCTTGAATGGGGTAAGCCTTGAATTCTTTTGTTAACGTTATACTTGCATTTTTCTCATTGTCTAATTTATTTCCCTTTGTCTGTGTAGGCCAGAGTGCTTCATCAGAGGCATTTTCTAGGTCTCGAGTAGAGTTGAGTCGGTACGAGGCCGACATTCAAAGGCTTACCGAGGAGAAGAATGCCCTTACACTCCTTAGTGAGAAAAAAAAAAGAAATCAAGGACCTCTGAGCTGAGCTATCCGCGGCTCAGAAAGAACAAACTGACCTGACTGAGCAGGTAAATAAAATCTTAGAAGCTCGTGGAATCGGTTTAGGAATGGTCGCTAATAATTCGATCTCACAGGTCCAATAGAATCTCGAGAGGATCGAGCAGCTTCGAGGAGAGGTCGATGCGAAGAAGTCGGAGACCTTGGCATGGAAGCAAAATATGGACCGCCTCACCTTGCAAAATATGGACCGCCTCATCGGCTGAAAATCAGCTTCAGGATATGAAAGAGAAAAGCTTGGCACGGGCTAAGAAAATTGAGGAGCTCGAGGCTCGATTGGCCACCGAACTTGCAAAGGCTAAATCTGAGGTTGAAAAGGTCAAGGTCGATGCTGAGGCGATCGTGGACGTCTACTGGTTTGATGCTGAAGCTGCTCAAGCCCAAGCAAATAAAACTGCCGAGGCTTCCCAAAATCGAGCATACTGGGTTGCCGAGCTCGCCAAGTGCCAATCTTAGAGGGAAACCCTCAAGGATATTCATGCTCGAGGCTTCGATCTCACTGAAGAGATAAAAATGCCAAAGAGCTTGAAGCCAATGCTAAGGCACTGGCCTCCTCCGGTGATGATGATGACACCATGAGCGAGAGCGGGGGAGACCCCAATGGAGAAGAAGCTTCCCCTAAAGATAGTTAGGAACTTTAGGATTTTTTCATTTTTGATCTTTTGTGTAGGAACCTGATCGGACCTTGTAAATATCCTTTCATATATAAAGATCTCTTTTCTTTTCGACTTGCCTTTATTTCATTTTCTGCCTTATGAAAATTTTGTTTAATTTATGCCTTATGAAAATAAGTTCGAGGCTTAGGCAATTTGAAGTCGGACTAGTGTAGTTTTTATAAATCGAGTGAGTATTTTTTCGAAATCGAAGTAGAGTAACCCTTAGGTTTTATTTGAGTGAGTATGATTTCTCGAACTCAAAATAAAAATGGCCCTTAGGCTTTTGTGTTAGGCCGTTGTGGCCTTTATAAAAAAGAATGGCTTTTTCCCCTTATCGGCTTGAAAATTTTATTGTTTAATCATATAAAATTTGTTATGCCTTAGCATGAAATAAGGAATTTGTTCGAGAGATCGAACAATTATATACCCATTAGGGTTTTCGAGGGTCAATATTATCGAAACCCTTTGTTTCTTAATGACTTAGCATATAAAGAATTTGTTCGAGAGTTTGAATAATTAATTAACCATTAGGGTTTTCGAGGGTCGATATTATCGAAACCCTTTGTAATTTTACCGAGGGTAGCCTTTTTAACCGGTTGATGAAAATATTCGAAGGCCTGTTTTAATACTAAATTTGGATGTCTTCAAACCGTGTTAATTTGGCTGTAGCCTTTTTATTTTGGGACTTGCCTCTTGGGCTTGTTTTCCCATTACACTCAGTCCCCGAGTGGTGTGGCCGTGGTCTATAAAATTCAAGGATTGCCTTTTTAAGGTCATAAGATCTCGAGGTTTTAATAATTCGATCGCGTCTATTTTTCAGACAGCAATACCCGAGTGTGGGGTTAGTTATTCGAACTTCTATTGTGTTCGGCCCTTAAGCCTGTTTACACAATAGATCAAGAGCATGAAATTGTAAAGTAAAAGTTTTCTAAGGCATGAAATATTTGGCAAGGAAAAATACTTCTCTCAATAGATGATTATACATGCGTATATGTTTGATGTTAGGGCTCGAGTAACCTACATGGGCATGGCTCATTCAACCGTTTGGCCCTTACATATTTTACCTATCGAGACCCTATTGACACGAAGTACTTTTCTTGCAACAAATTTTTCATTCGAGGGTGATTCCCCCCAGCTACATTGATTGAAAAGAAGCCTCGGATACTGTTGAATTGCTATAAGTTAGCATGAACAATGGTTGCCTCGTTAAAAACCTCACCAAAAAAACCCAATTGGAGAAAAACCACTCTAAGGGAAAAAGAGTGCAATGCGTGCTTTCAAACCTAAGGACTTCGTGTTGAAGGATCCATTAACATCCTCGATCGATCACCTGCAATTGGTTAATTTAAAACATAAATGAAAATGGAGAAGGTCGTACCTTAGCAGTAATATCGTTTAAGGAATGATATGTTCCCATTGTTTGGTAGTTGCTCGTCGTTCATCGTGCCAAGCTTGCAGGATCCTTTTCCGATGACGTCGAGGACTTGTGTTCCCTCCCAGTTTGGGCCAAGTTTTCCTTCATTCGGGTTTCGAGTGTTGAGGGTGACTTTTCTCAGAACTAAGTCCCCGATTTTAAAGTGTCGAAGATTCGCTCTTCGATTGTAATACCTTTCAATCCGTTGTTTCTGTGCGGCCATTCGAACGAGGACGGGTTCCCGTCTTTCATCTAGCGATTCGAGTCTTGTATTCATAGCTTCGTGATTTGAATATTCCGTCGCATATCGAAACCTGAGGCTAGGTTCCCCAACTTCGACTGGGATCAGAGTTTTGGCACCATAGACTAAAGAGAACGGTGTTGCCCCCGTACTGGATTTTGACATCGTGCAGTACGCCCAAAGAACCTCGGGTAGTACCTCTCTCCCTTTTCCTTTAGCGTCGTTGTCTTTTCTTTAGATTATGAATGATGGTCTTGTTTGTCGATTCGGCTTGTCCGTTTCCACTGGGATGATATGGTGTCGATAGAATCCTTTTAATATTATGATCCTGAAGAAATTTTGTCACTTGGCTGCCGATGAATTGCTTCCCATTGTCGCATGCAATCTCGGCAGGCATCCCCAATCGACATATAATGTGGTTCTAAATGAAGTCTACGACTTCTTTTTCTCTAACTTTCTCGAAAGCCTGTGCTTCAACCCATTTAAAAAAAATAGTCAGTCATAAATAAAATAAACTGAGCTTTACCTGGGGCCGATGGCAGAGGGTCGACGATGTCCATTCCCCATTTCATGAACGGCCATGGGGATAGGACCGAGTGGAGCTGCTCCCCGGGCTGGGTGTATCATCGCCGCGTACCTTTGACATTTATCGCACTTGCAAACGAACTCTTTGGTATCGTTTTCCACATCGGCCCAATAGTACCCTGTTATGATAACTTTGTGAACAAATGACTTGGCACCGAAATTGTTTGCACAAGTGCCTTCGTGAATTTCCTGTAGGATGTAATCGGTGTCTCCTGGTCCCAAATATATCGCCAATGGTCCATTGAACATTCTCCTAAACACTGTTCCATCCTCGGCCAATGTGAACCGTGCTGCCTTCGTGCGTACATTCCTCGAGTCCTTAGGGTCATATGGAAGCTTCTCGTTCTTTAGGTATTCGATATACTTATTCCTCCAATACCAGGTCAGGCTTGTAGAGTTTATTTCGGTGTGGCCCTATTCGATTACTGACCTCAAAAGTTGCAAAACAGTCCCCGAGCTAAGTTCGTCATCCTCAACCGATGACCCTAAGTTTGTTAGGGCATCGACTTTTCTTTTTTGTTCCCGAGGTACGTGTTGTAGGGTCCATTCCTTTAATTGGTGTAGAGCCACATGTAGTTTGTCCAAGTATCTCTGCATTCAGTTTTTTGATTACTGGCCTCGAAAGTTGTAGGACAGTCCCCGAGCTAAGTTCGTCATCCTCGACCGATGACTCCAAGTTTGCAAGGGCATCGACTTCCATGTTTTGTTCCCAAGGTACGTGTTGTAGGGTATATTACTTAAATCGGTGTCGAGCCACATGTAGTTTGTCCAAGTATCTCCGCATTCGGTCTTCTCGAACCTCGAAATTTCTATTGACTTGGTTTACTACAAGTAGGGAGTCACATTTGGCCTCGATGACCTATGATTCCAAACTCTTAGCAAGCTCGAGACCCGTAATCATGGCCTCATACTCGGCCTCATTGTCAGTTAATGTCGATGTTCTGGTAGATTGTCTAAGTGTATTACTTGTGGGCGGCTTCAAAATGATGCCTAGACCGGACCTCTTCACGTTCGAATCCCCATCTATGAAGAAGGCCCACACCCCCGATGATGTACCAAATTTTAATAATAGTTCCTTTTCGACCTCGGGTACGAGTGCTGGCATGAAGTCGGACATGAATTCTGCCAAGATTTGAGACTTGATGGTCGTTCGGGGTTGATACTCGATATCGTACCCACTGATCTCGACGGCCCATTTGGCCAATCGACCCGAGAGTTTAGGTTTGTGCAAAATATTGCGAAGAGGATAAGTAGTCACAACACAAATCGAGTGACACTGAAAATATGGTTTTAATTTCCTAGAGGCGATTATTAAAGCAAGCGATTTTTTTTTAAGTGTGGGTATCGGGTTTCGGCCTCACCTAAGGTTCGACTAACATAGTAAATAGGTAATTGCGTACCTAACTCTCCTCGAACTATGACCCCACTTACCGCTATATCTGAGACCGCCAAGTATAAATAGAGTTGCTCGTCCACTTTCGAGGTATGAAATCATTTTAGTTCTTCCAAAGCTTGTTGGCATTCCGGGGTCCATGCGAAATTGCTCTTCTTCTTAAGCACTGAGAAGAATTGGTGGCTTCTATCCGAGGACCTCGAAATGAATCAACCTAGGGCGGCTATGCACCATGTTAAACTTTGTACGACCTTGACATTATCCATGATCTTGATATCTTCGATTGCCTTGATTTTATCAGGGTTGATATTGATCCCCTGATTCGATACCATAGAGCCGAGGAACTTTCCTGATCCAACCCCGAATGCGCACTTTTCCGGGTTGAGCTTCATGTTGTACTTTCTTAGTATTTTGAAGGTCTCCTGCAAATGTTTCAAATGCTCCTCTGCTTGCAGGGACTTAACTAACATGTCATCAATATAAACTTCCAATGGTTCTTCGAATATTCGATTTACTAGGCGTTGATAAGTAGCACCAATATTTTTTAGTCCAAATGGAATTATGTTATAACAATAGGTGTCGTATTTAATGATGAACGAAGTCTTTTACTGATCCTCCAGGTTCATTTGTATTTGATTGTACCCGGAGTAGGCATCGAGAAAACTGAGGATCTCGTGGTCGGCCGTGGCATTGGTCATACGATTGATATTCGGCAAAGGAAAAGAATCCTTAGTGCACGCCTTGTTTAAATTCTTATAGTCTACGCACACTCTAAGTTTATTTACCTTCTTAGGGACTACAACTACGTTAGATAACCATTCAGGATATTTTACCTCCCGAATGGATCCTATTTTGAGAAGTTTTGTTACCTCGTCCTTGATGAATGCATGCTTATCCTCGGAATGGGGCCTTCTCTTTTGTTTTACTGAGCGGAATTTTGGGTCCAAGCTTAATAGATATGTAGTGATCTCGATGGAATCCCTGTCATATCGAGATGGGACCAAGAAAAAAAATCCATGTTATTTAAAAGGAATTGAATAAGTTTTTTCCTGAGCTCGGAGTCAACCTCGTGGCCAGGTATACCTTTTGTTCGGGTAGGTCCTCGATCAGTAGACTTGTTCCAACTCTTCGACTGTCAATTTGGTGGCATCAGAATCATCGGGAATTATAAAGGATCGAGGGATCCAGTAGTCATCGTCCTCGTTCGTTCCCTTCTTCTCCGACTGAGTCGAGGCTGGTGCATGTGGTTGCTATTTACCTTCCTGCTTTCCTTTGGACTCCAATCCTTTTATTGATGAGAGTGATGACAACAATATTACTTCATCGACCGTAAACATCTCTTTGGCGGCATGTTGTTCCCCATACACCATTTTTACTCCCTCCGGTGTAGGGAACTTCAGAACTTGGTGAAGGGTTGAAGGGACTGCCCTCATGTTATGATTGTAGGGTCTTCCGAGTAGGGCGTTGTATCTCATATCGCCCTCAATTACATGGAACTTTGTGTCTTGAACGGTCCCGGCTATGTTTACTGGCAAGATGATTTCTCCATTAGTAGTTTCACTTGCCATGTTAAAACCATTGAGAACCCGAGCTGCAGGCACAATATGATCCTACAGGCCGAGCTTCTCCACGACCCTCGATTGAATAATATTGGCTGATCTTCCTGGATCAATAAAAACACGTTTAACCTGAATTTTTTTCATAAGAATAGATATTACCAATGCATCATTGTGGGGTTGTGAGATCCCCTCTACTTCCTCATCATTGAAAGACAAAGTCCCTTCTGGTACGTAGTCTCGAGTTCGCTTTTCCCTGGTGATCAACACCTTAGTACGCTTGAACACCGGTCATTGGGGAATGTCGACCCCACCAACGATCATGTGAATCACGTGTTGTGGTTCTTCTTGTTCGTTCTTCCTGTTTGCGTCCCTATCTCTGAAGTGATTTTTAGCTTGGTCATTCAAGAATTCTCGAAGGTGGCCCTCGTTAAACAGGCGGGCTATCTCCTCCCTTAGTTGTCAGCAGTCCTCGGTTCTATGACCATGAGTACCATGGTATTTGAATTTTGATTAGGTTCCTTTGTGCCGGATCGGTCTATAGAGGTCTAGGCCATCTGGTATCCTTGATCCGCCCAATGGCTGATACAATACCTGATGCGTTGATGCTGAAGTTGTATTTTGATAGTCGTGGTGCTTCTGTGGGCTCGACATGTTTATCGAATCCACTTTTACTCATGAGTCCTCGGGAGCTCTGTCCTCGATCATTTTCGATCACTTCAAATGGGGTTACGTCCTGGACCGTTGTTTCTATGATCTGCGTTGTATGGTTGATACAGATCTCTGTTCGATCGGGGTTCTCTATCAATATCCCTCTGAATTCTACCGACAGTCCTGTTTGGATAAACGGAACCGGAAGGGGTCCCCAAATGATCATCCTCGACCCTGATTTTCGAATGGTACATATTATGTACATCAGCCTAGGTCACGACTGGATACTCAAATAAATTTTTCTTTAGCTGTCGTGATGCTACCGAACTTCGTACGTTCACAACTTGAGTAAAGTCTTGGACAACCCAATCATCTGCGACCGGGGGTAGGTCCATGCCTTCCATCTGGAACCGAGATAAGAATTACCTTAACATTTCGTTGTTCTTTTATTTCACTTTGAAGAGGTTCGGTCGTAACCTTTATTTCTCTGGTGTGTGCTTTGACGAAGGAATCTGCAAGCATTGTGAAGGAATCGATGGAATTGGGCGGCAAATTGTGGTACCATATCATCTCCCCCTTCGATAAAGTTTCTCCAAACCACTTCAGCATAACAGACTCAATCTCATCATCTTCTAAGTCATTCCCTTTCACAACGCATGTATAAGAAGTGACATGTTCATTAGGGTTGGTGGTCCCATTGTACTTGGGGATTTATGGCATGCGGAATTTCTTCAGGATGGGCTTTGGAGCCGCAGTTGGGGGGAAAGGCTTCTGTCAAGCTTCTTCGAATCCAATCCCTATAGAATCGGTGATTCCCCCGGTATTTGGTCAACCCAGGAGTTGTATGTTTCTACCTTTTTGTCATTTGCCTCGATCTTCTTTCCCCTGATTCGATCCGCTTAGTGAGCTCCTCGAGCATTTTCATAATTGCGGGGTCAGTCCTCAATTCATTGGTGTTCGATCTCCCCGGTATTGGTTCGGCCCTGTGAACAGCTTCTAGTGAGGGCTCAGGTTCGACCCCGCTCAGTTCTCGGTGTTGATTTTGCAATTGCACTATAGCCGCTTATTGAGCCTGTAACATTTCAAATATTAATTGGAGGCTGACTCCACCATCTTCTCCGCCCTGCGTACCTCGACCACTTGATCGAACTTCCCTGCATACGCTAACTTCGGGATCAAAACCCAGATTTTCATTTAGTACGATATGTGAACTAACATCGATGATATTTGCAATTGGTATTCCCTCGAGGCCAGCCTGCGGCACTTCGATCCATGGGAAGCTATATTGTCGTTTTCCCCATGAAAACCAGAGTCGTTGTCGGCGTTTGCGGGTACTGCTTGTGAGTTCGACATGGTGATCCTGAAATCAAAAACACTTACCAGAACAAGCGTAAAGTAGTGTGTATTATGAGAATTAATACCAGGCAATCACTATTATCCCTAGTTTCACGGTGGGTGCCAAACTATTTACCCTTAAAATCGGATAACAATTAAACTTATAATGTAGTTTTAAGGACACGTGATTTACCTAATATCAATTGATAAATGTGATGATTAATAATAGAAATTGGCAATAAATTAAAGCAAACCAGTGTTGAAATGCAATTCAGCCTCGAGCTAGGGTGCCCTCGAACTGACTGATACTAGAATAATGAAGTATAAAGCAAACTGATGAACAAGAAAGTATAAGCAAGAGAGTATAGTAGAGGAATCTTACTTATGGTACAATTCTAATTATAGAAAGAAATCTCATGATTAGCTAAATAATCGTTCTTGATTTGATCCGTTCCGAGATTTCTTCCATGATCTTAGACTAGTCACGGATATCTCGCATTTCTGCTATTATGTTATATTCGGTCTTGCTCGATGTCTACCCTATTTGGTCTCGATCTTGCCAGTCTCGATCTCGACAGGTACCTCGAATCCCGAACTCGGTATCTTGTCCTCATGCCTCGATCTGATCTACTACGGGGCCGATCTTCGATCCATCTCCTGATCTCGGTTAATCAGTAAAATTGGGTGAACCCGATTTTAACTGTATACAGGTTGATATCTTAATGACATCTACCATGTGTTATGCGTGTTCAAGATAGACACTACGATTCTCATAAGGACAAATATGAGAATTTATACTTCTCATAAGGTCAATTATGCGAATTTATTTATACTTCTCGTAAGGATAATTATGAGAATTTTTATTTGATTTCTTAGTTAGGCTAATTCGTAAAAAGTTACTGTATTAATGGACAATTTATACTTCGTAGAACTACTATCCTTTTCGTATATGCCTTTATAAACATGTAATTGAGTTTGGTCAATACTCCTACTATGTCTTTGTTGTTTCCGTTATTAAGAACAAAATTTCGGGTGTGTTTGACATGAATGGAAGACATATTTTGAAAAATATTTTTCAATTGTTGCTGGCTTAACATTTTCCTCACGAACCAACATGTTTTTACAATTGGGAAAAAATAATTTCCTAGCCAAGAGAGAAAAGAAAATATTTTTCAAAATTCTTTTCCAACCTTCCTTACTCTATTCCTCACTCCCACCAAATCTCACCCACCCCTATGCCACCCATCCCCCTGCCCCACACCCACCACCCCACCAC
>ML330249.1:0-74688 GCA_005239505.1 Nicotiana paniculata | reverse complement strand
ATATCACAAAGAATTCATCCCCAAAGGGTTCTACCAAAACCCTAGACTAAAGAATTTAGCTACTCATGTTATTGAGAATCAAAACTAAATAAATTTCATAATTGAAATACAGAGTAATGAATACTAGATGTAGAAATCGATGTTTGTCACTTCTATGGTGTTGTTGAATCCTTCGAAATCCTTTCGAATCTTCTTCGTCGTCCCAAGTTGTGTTGTTTGGTGTCTATTTATATGTTTAGGGTGAACCCTAACCATGTAGGAGACTTCTATTTCAACCGGGAAACACTTAAACTCGTCAAAACTCGGATTTGGCCGAAACTTGGGACCCCAGGCGTTTGGACCCAAAGGCCTGGCTAACGCCAGGCTAGGGCTGGCGTTTCAGCCCTAACGCATGGCTAACGCCAGGGTAGGGCCGGCGTTTCATCCCTATCGCCTGGCTAACGCCAGGCTAGGGCTGGCGTTTCAGCCCTAACGCATGGCTAACGCCAGGGTAGGGCCGGCGTTTCATCCCTATCGCCTGGCTAACGCCAGGTAGGGTCAGGTAGTAGGGCTCTGTCGCCCGGCTATCGCCCGGCTATCGCCCGGTTGTCTCCTTTCGCGTATTTTTCGATGTAGTTGCATCCCTTTAGCTCTGTTTCCATCCCCAATTCACCTACACATGAAATAAACTCCATTAAGCACATAAAGAGTGTATTTTTATCATTAACGCACCTCAAATGTAAGGTATATTACATATTAAACTATGCATTTTAGTCTCGCATCAGGGGTCCTAGATTGTTTATCCTATAGGATCACATCAGTACAATGTCCGGTAATCACTCCTCAGAAGAGGGGCTACACGTGGAATTAGCGCACCGGATATCATATCCATGTCTACCCTTCCCACCCCTTAGTGGTTATTAAGCGAGTTTATTCAATGACCTCTATGCGTGTTGTTACCCGTCCCTTCTTGAAACTGGAGGAATTTAGGACCTCTAAATATAGGCAGTTCTAGACAAAACCCCTAAGGTTAAAAGGATAAAATTCTAAGTGACAGGCAACAACAAATAGAACTTTACAAATAAATACAGGAAAAAGGAGTTAAGAGGCTCATATTTACCTCCACAGATAATGCACATAAACAGCACGTCTCAAACACAAACAAGAGGCAATTTTATTAGACAGAATCCTAAGGCAGGATATACAAGTGAGTATCAATGCACAGAAGTATGCAGCTTTATTTATGAACTCAATAGCAAGGACCTAATCAGTTTGCCTACCTATTTTAAAACTTGTGTCTTTAAACAGTAAATACAACCAAGCACTGTTCCAGATTTTAAAGAGATTGATTACCTAAAGCTTGCCTAGGCGTGGGATTGTGCATAATAATTACCAGAATTGTTAAAAAATAGTTCAGAAGTTGTTTTACCTAAAAGCATGATGTTCTAGGTGATACGATTATGCAGAGATTGTTACTAGTTTTATTAAGGGCAAGACAATTAGATGTGACATTGCTTCTACCTTTTTCGTGAGTCAGTAGTTAAACTAGGCGTGGTTAAGCAGATGTAAACGAAATCCTAGAGCATGATATCTAATATGCACATATAAATGTGGGATGGTTAAGACTTAATTTCAGGATACATAGAATTCCTAAAGGCATGATTTCTAGAATGCACAAAGAGTTACAGGGTGATGGAAACATGATTTTGAAAGCACATGAGTAACAGCTTTTATGTTAACGTTGTTTATTGTCCTAGGAGCAGGATTTCTAAGCGATAAACATAAAGCATGAATGAGATGCTGAAACAGAAGACATGAAATCCTAGGAACATGCTATCTAGTGCATGCTTGGCATGGTTTGAATGAAAATGCTGGTCCTAAAGCATGGATTTTAATGCAAATAGAAACAATGTAAAGCTTAAAACATGATTCCTACCCGATGATGTTAACATAAGTATATGGCTACCCTCCCCACTTCACTAGCCATCCCCAATATCTGTTTACAAATAATTATTACAGACCAGCTGAGTAAATTACATAAATAGATAAAGGAAAAGAAGAAGTTAAACTATAGGGAGCCTGAAAAACATGCCCAGATTCTCAGGACCTTAAGTGCCCAAATGTTTCATAGACTTTCTCGTATCCGGGTGTGTCAAAGTTCCCTAAGGACCTCAAGGGATCCCGGGCAGTGCTCACACCCAGATTTCATAAACATAATTGAGTAAGTGCAGTGTGGAAGGGCCAGCCCCCAGTGAATCAGAGTTCAGAGGGATCTCACAGGAATCCCAAGACAGTCATACACTGGACGGGGCAGAACCTAAGGACCTAAGAGTAGAGTGAGAGTGCTTGACATAGTTTTGAAAAGGTTTTAATAAGAAAGACAGTGTTTGAAAAAGACTTAGTTGAAACAGTTTTATAAAATAGGAGAACTGTTTAGTAAAAAATAGTTTTTGACAAAAGTAGGACAATTAACAAACAGTAGACTAATCACAACACAAACAGATTTAGCACATTCAAATCATAGTCCTTCATACAGGGGGAATGGGAATTTGGGACACATAGAGCACATAGTATACAAAAGTATAGAAGTTCTTGTAGGGGGTTTATGGGTATTAGGGGATAGTTAATGGTATCAACACAACATGAATTTTAGAATCAACACAGAATCAGACAACTTAGGATACAAATTGCTTTGCAAAGAAAGGTTAATACTAGAAACCAGGTAAATAAGATAGAGCAGAGTCATATTGGGGCATACTACAAGGGGGTAACATATTCATAATCATACATAATCCTAAGGGGGAGTAGGACATAACATAATATGCTAGATGAACAATGATATAGACATGTCAATTACATGTTGAACAACAAAACAATAGATAGAAACAGATCAGAAACATGATAAACTGAAGCAGTAAAAGAAACATGTTGGTTTCGAGACATGAATTGAAATCAGAACATACAAGTAAAGAGATATTAAACACAAAGTCAAGAATAGGAAAGCACAATAATTAGCCTTGGCTTTCAGCCAGCTAATTCAGAATAGTAGTAAGTAACAAAGAAAGAAAGAGAGCAGAAAAGCTTTGAGTATGAGAGAGAGTTTTTGAACTAATGTGTTCGTGTGTTTAGTGTCAATGAGAGAGAGCATATATAGTAGTTTGAAACTAGGTAGGATAAGGTAACAATCAAAGTCAGGCAGTGATTGGTGAATCAGAACCAATCAACATAAGATATCAATCACAGGGAATCAAAGGTTCAAATAGGAAATAGTACTGATTAGGGGGAATCAACACAAATCGCGCAGAATAAACACATGATAAGCAAGGCAGAAGGCAAGAATTAGAACCTTAATAGACATGGTAAAGTAAAGATCATATAGATTTAGGGATTCAAACTGGAATATAGTACTGATAAACATAAACCTCTGAAAGTTAGCGAGGTAAGCACATAATAGGCAGAATCAGTAACCCTAGTAAGTTAAACAGGGTGAAAATCACAAAAATACTCAGATTAATCGAAGCAGATTCATGAGAATCAAACATGTAAACAAGTTGAAAGAACGACCAGTAAAGACGAACTCAGAACCCAAAGATTAAACCAAGAAACTTAGGGTTTTCAACATAATAAAATCGGATGAAGGAAAAACTTAAACAAATCGTTTAAACACAGTGAAAATCACAGAATAACACTAAAGTCAGAAGAAGAATCATTTTTTGAAAAGGTATTAAGAAACCTTAGTTTGAAGATGAAGAGATGCTTCAGAAAAAATAGGAAAAATCTTTAAGAAAACAGTAAATATAACTCGAATAGACTCAGATCTGTTGTAGATCTAAGAAATCCAGTGTTAAAACTAGGGTTTCAGAGAGAGAACCCAAAAAGAGAGAGAGAGCCGGCTTAGAAACCACAGATTCTAGCCGGAGATGGGAGGATCTTACTCAGATGGCCATGGACGGCCAGAGAATGACATGAAAACCATGAGAGGTGAGTGAACCGTCTTTTGGTTCCTTTGAGCACCTCAAGGCAGCAATAACCCGGTGTAGGAAGGAGCCATGGAGGCTGGGATGGTGGTGAAACCACCATAGTTACCGGCAAGTCAACGGCCTGTGAGAGGTTAGGTTTAGCAGAGAGAGTTTGAGAGATGAGAGAGATGTGTAACGGCGGAGTGAAAGAGAGAACATGAGAGGGGACGGGGGGTTATTTCTCTAGGGTTAATTAAGGAAAGGGGAGATTTGGACCGTTGATTAAAATTGATCAACGCTCCAGATTAGACAAGGGATTGGGTCGGGTAGGATAGTGTATTGGGCTTGGGGTATTTGGGCCGCTTTTAATCAGACTTGGGTCCGGTTTAATTAGGTTATAAATGAAATGGAAGTGGCTATATGTTAAATACCCCATGTAAATTAATTAAAACAACTTATAAAAAAATAGCTGTTAATTATAAAATAAATTTCATGTGTAGAAAATAATTAAGATGATTACTTAGGATTTTAAAAATACAAATGATTAATTTCTGCAATTATAGCCAAAAGGTGCCAATTTGGCTGATTATGAAATAATTTGGTCTTAATAGGACCAAAAATAATTAATGAAACCAAGAAATGCTTTTGAAATCATTTGTAATGAAATTTTATAATTATTTATTGGCAATAAAATGCTGGATAGATCAATACAAATGTAGAGAAATTGTGAAAAAAATATCAATTGCTATTGATACATGATTTTGAAGTTATATATGCAAATTTAAAATATATTGAGGAAAAATTGGGTATCAACACTTCCGCATTATATTGTCATGTTGTTAATTATATCGTAAAATCTTTAGATAGATATTATGTTCGGTCATTTCTATATTGATGTTTGTTTAATTTATTACACCGGTGGTGTCTTCACTAGTCCTCGTCACTACTTCACCGAGGTTAGTATTGATACTTACTGGTCATCGTTGTGGTGTCCTCATACTACACTTCTGCATTTTTTTGTGTGCAGATCCAGGTAATTGTTGTTAGTAGATGCGCGGATCATTACCGAGGAGACTCAAGGTAATCTTCTGTTGCGTTCGCAGGCTTCGGAGTCACCTTCCTGTTTTTATTCAACTGTCCTTACTATTTCTAAACAATTATATTTAGGAGTTGTAGAAAAATTTCGTAGAGTTTATGACTTGTATTACCGGTTTGGGAAATTGTAAATTTTGTCAAGATTCTATATCGAGGATGTTGGATTTTCCTTTATATTGTTGTTATTTAGTAAATTTTAGGCTTACCTAGTCCCTAAGACTAGGTGCCATCACGATACCCAACGGAGGGAGATTCGGGCCGTGATAGGTTAGTATCAGAGCTCTAGGTTCATAGGTGCTACGAGTCAGAAGCGAGTTTAGCAGAGTCTTGCAGATCGGTGCGGAGACGTCTGTACTTATCTTCGAGAGGCTACAGAACTATTAGGACAATTTCACTTCCTTCATTCCTATCGTGCGAGTTCATTGATCTTGAAGTTTGAAATTATCATTCCATTTTCACACCGATGGTGAGGACACGAGCTGTGGTCCCTGATGATGTTACCCTGAAGCAAATGTTGCAAGGGTTAGAGACAGAGGTTGATGAGGAGAACGTTCCGCAGTTAAGATGCCTACCAGAGTAGCCGTTGAGGAGCCACTAGTAATTCCAGTTGGGGGACAGGTGCTGGAGGTGCCTGTTGCTACCCCGGACGTTATGAGATCTGGGCGCAGTTTTTGAGTATAATTGTTACATTGACTCAGGCGGAATTGATTCT
The DNA here is from genome assembly GCA_005239505.1 of Nicotiana paniculata. Classification (NCBI taxonomy): domain Eukaryota; kingdom Viridiplantae; phylum Streptophyta; class Magnoliopsida; order Solanales; family Solanaceae; genus Nicotiana; species Nicotiana paniculata. Next base: position 68,943 of record ML330249.1, on the reverse strand, counting down.
TGTTCACCAGCTGCTTCACAGGTCAAGGGAGGAGTTCAGACTCCCACCGTCTACACTCCATAGAAGCGAGACCATGTTGGTCAGGTTCCAGTTGTCACGGCAGCACAACATGTGGTTTCAGTTCAGCCCGCAGTTAGGGCATCAGCATCGGAGGAAGAACACCTTAGACTTGAGAGGTACAGGAAGTACCACTCTCCTATCTTTTAGTGTATTGGCGACATATGATGCCCAGGGTTTCCTGGAGGAGTGTCACTACATTTTTCGTACTTCGAATATTGTGGAGACGAACAGGGTTGTTTTTGTCACGTCTTAGCTTAGATGAGCGGTTTTTCAGCGGTGGCGAGCATATGAGTTGGGGTAGCCCGGCCGAGTCAGCTTCACTTGCATGGATTCAGGTTTCAGAGATGTTTGGAGGGAGTTTCACTCCAGTCCCTCCGAGATGCATGACGCACGGAGTTTGCGCATTTGCATCAGGGCACTATGTCAGTATTAGAGTACACCATCAGATTTAGTGAGTTGGCCAGTTATGTACCTCACTTGGTTGTTTCAGTTAGGAGGCGAGTCCATAGATTCATTGAGGGACTCAGGCATGACATTCGATTCAGCAGGACTCAAGAGTTAGAGTCGGATGCCTCGTTTCAGCAGGTAGTAGAGATCGCTCTCCGATTAGAGAGCATGTGGGACCGGGAGCGAGAGGACGGACGATATCAGGAGAGAGGGTTCAGAAAGTCAAGGAGGCCTCGTAGATCGGAGAAATCCACTAGTCCTTAATATGGAAGCAGGGTACCCCACAGTAGAGGTTTTATGGGTCAACCAGTTCAGTTTGCATTACCAACTGTGCATGCGGTTTCAGGTACTCATGGGTCTCAAAGTACTCGTATTGTATGGCTTCCACAGCCACGTCGGCAGAGAGGTTGTTTTGAGCGTGGAGATGTTAGCCACAGGGTGAGAGCTTGTTCTAGGATTCAGGCAGGTGTGTTATAGCAGGGTATTCAGGTAAGTAGAGGGCGCCCAAGAGGGGGATTACCGACCCATTGATGTGTTTCATATAGTAAACTAGAGGCCGTTGTGCCAGATATTATCTCCGGGTATGCTTTGATGTGTTAAAGAGGGGAACCATTTGTATTTCATTATAGTTCTACGGGTCGGGACGAGTTTCCCTTATTTGTTGCCTTATTGATAAATGAGTTTCATGTTTTGCACTCTATTTTTCATGCTGCTCCCGTTGGGAGATTCTATGAGTGGTAACCCGTGTTTATCGCTGTTTTATTCATCATTGAGAGTGGTGAGACTAGAAAGTGAGTCCTTGTTGTTCATCATGGTAGGCTTAATGTGATTTTCCTAATTATTTTGTTTACGAGCTGTTATTTGATACTCCATCGAGATGTGAGTTCAGTGAGCGTTATGATTTTATCGGCCGAGATGAGTTAGTGGGGAATTTTAATTGGTATGATATATTTTCGGTATGCGATTTAGAGTTGAGGGAGAGGTCCTCGTGATATTTCTGATTCGATATTTTTGGATCGGGTTGAGTATCGTGGTGGAAATTTTACCAGGATGGGATCCTTGTGATTTGTTCATATGCTTGCTTCTTCCTTGTTATATTGCTTTTGTAGGACATTATTGATAGAGAGTTGTGCCTATGGGCTTGTTTGATAATCCCTTTATATGTTTCTATTTTCACATTCTGTCATTTCGTTATGTGCTTCTTTAGTTTAGCTTGGGAGATGTGTGCCTGGTGGTGTTAGTTGTGGCTCGGTGATTCGGGTGTCTAATAATTAGGTCTTCGTGTTTATTTCATGATTATCAGTATTATGGGGTTTGGAAACCGAGTTATTTCAGATGTGAGGTAAATTGCCAATGCTGGGTTGATTTCGGGCAGCCATTGTGATCAAAAGTGTTATTATGAGCCTATGTGTAATGTGTTATATTGTGTGGTCGTGCCTTATGGGTATAGTCATGAGTTAATTCACCTGGTTGAGGTAATGCCGGATATGGATTTAGAATCGGGTCTTTTGAAAATGAGTAGCAGGTGAGAAATTGAGGTATGAGGCTTATCGGTGGTGATGAGAAGGCTATATCGCAGTTGTGACGGTGTCATCAGGCTTATGTAGGTTGGGGTGACGTGGGATCACCCGCGTGTGTGTGTTGGAAGTGCGCAATCAGTGATTGGATGAGTTCGAGGTGAATCTTGGCACGTTCGAGGTCGAACGTTTAATTTAAGAGAGGGGAATGTAACGACCCGACCGGCCATTTTGGAAATTTAAGCTCCATTCGGTGGCATAAGGTCTTGAACAACTTCACATTGGGTATACCGACCTGCGTGCGTGGTTGGATTTAGTTACCCGATAATCCGGAGTCGAATTGGGAGGAAAATTTTAATTTTTGAAGCTTAAGTGATGGAAGTTGACCAGAGGTTTGACTTTTGTGTAAACGGCCTCGGAATGAGTTTTGGTTAATGTCAACAGCTTCGTATGGTGATTTTGGACTTGGGCGCGCGTCCGGAATTAATTTTAGAGGTTCGTAGAGTAATTTGAGGTAATTTGGCGAAAGTTAGAATTTCGGCGATTTCGGCGAATAGGTGAAATTTTGATATCAAGCTCGGAATGGAATTCCGAGAATGGCTGTAGGTCCGTTGTGTTATTTGTGACTTGTTTGCAAAATTTGGCGTCATTCCAGGTTGAATTGATAGGTTTTGGCACGAGTTTTGATATTTGAAGATTCGAAAATTTATAAGTTTGATTTTTGGTTTGATTCATCGTTTTAGTGTTGTTTTATGTGATTTGAAGCCTCGAGCGAGTCCGTGTGAGGTTATATGACTTTTGTGTGTGGTTGGATAGGGCCTCGGGTGTGTTCCGGATAGGCTTCGGACTAATTTTCCCTCATTTTGCACTGCTGATGTTGTCTTCTGGTTTTCTTCTATGCGATCGCATAGTAGCAGTCGCGATCGCATCGTGTTGCTTTGACCCGCCCATTTTTTTCCTTCATCGCGTTCGCAAATAATGGTCCGCGATCGCATAGCTCCATAACTTTTATTCTCCGCATTCGCACCTCCATCCCCGCGTTCGCATAGTTCTTTCTTTTGGGCATCAAAAAATTCCTTCAATGCAATCGCATTCCCTTTGTCGCGATCGCTCAGTGTAAGCTGGACAGTGACCATAATTCCCTCCTATGTGATCGCATCAACCTATTCGCGATCGCATAGTACCTTCATGGCCAGAAACTTTTTTCTTCTATGCGATCGATCCTTTGGCCCGCGATCGCAATGCTCAAATATCTGGGCAGACAGAATATAATCCAAAATCGGGGGTTTCACCATTTTTATCATATTTTGACTTCTAGAGCTCAGTTCTTGGTGATTCTTTGAGGGTTTTTCACAGAATTCGAATGGGTAAGTGTTCTTACACTAGAATTAAAAATATTCCATGAATTAGTCCTTGTTTTTATCATATAATTTGTGTTTTGGGTTGGAAAAATTGTGGGTTTTGAAAGAAAATTCCTAAATTGAAAAATGATGATTTGAGGGACCAAATGATATCGGAATTTGATAAATTTTGTATGGTTGAACTCGTATCGGAATAGGTAATTGGATTTTCTAAAATTTGACGGGTTCCAAGGTACGAGCCCGGGGGTCGACTTTTGAGTCGATTTTTTATAATTTTTGTAAAGATTAAAACTTTATTATTCGAAATAGTTCCTCATACATTTTATGTGTATTTTGAAGTTGATTTAGTTGATTTTGAGCCGTCCAGAGGTATTTTCGCCCGAGAAGTCAATTTAGAGTACTGGGTTGTCGCCTTTGAGGTAAGTATCTTGCCTAACCTTGTATGGGGGAACTACCTCTTAGGATTGAGTCTTCTATGTGGATTGTAGCCCGTGTACACGAGGTGACGAGTGCGTACTTGGACTTATTTGAAAATAGGTTGGCCTTTTAGGATTATTAGGTCTTTATATTCCTTGTGTATGAAGTTGTATTTGTTATATTTGAGTTCCGACTGCTAGTTCATCTCTTTCTGCTTAAATTAGAAATTACTTGCTTAGTTTTCCTTTGTTGCTTATTTGATCTTAATTGACTTAACTGTAGACTTTACCTTTTCTACCTTCGTGCTATATCTTCCTTCATAAACTGCCTATTTGACTAGAATTAGCATAATCTCGCCCTATAATTGTTTAGCAGTGATTGGAATATCTATACGTTGGTGTCAAGCATGTATGTGAGTCGTACGTTGTGATTTATGTGATTTTACCTTAAGTGCTACTTAGGTTTAGTTGAAAATCATCCATGGTGATGGTATTTCCTTGGTGTTGCCTATTACTGAGAATTGTTTAAGCTGAGTTTTATTCTGTAAAGTTGATTGTTTAGGCGATATTGGTTATAGTTGTTTCCCTTGCCGGGATGATTGGTTTCTTATTGATGACTTGAATATTGTGAATCGTTGCTATATTTGTTTTGTTTTCCCCTCTTTATATCGTTTCGCTTGTGCTTGGCATTCCATTCAGTGGCTACTTCTTATGAGTGAGTTTTTACCATTCTTGTGATTCAAGTCTTTGTATTGATTTGCTCGTCGCACCTTGCATTCTGTCTTTTGTTGCTTTTGCGCCTGTTGTGGCAATGTGTGTTGTTTCTGTCGCATTCTGGTTGTTTTTCCTCAGTTAGCTGCATTGCATATTTAAATTGGGACTACGGACGTATTCCGGGAGCTTTCCCCCTGTACTGCATTGCATATTTAAATTGGGACTACGGACGTATTCCGGGAGCTTTCCCCCTGTATTGCATGACAAATTCTGAGTTACGGACCGAGTTCCGGTAGATTTATCTTGAGGAGATTATGATCGAAAGATATTTATTGAAAAGTATAGTTGAAAAGGTATTTGACTTAAAGAAAATTATGTCTGAAGGACTTTTATTTCAAAGGTATATTTGAAAAGCATTTGTCTTGCAGAAAATGATATTGAAATACATTTATTGGGGAAGTATATTTGAAAATCAAATATTTTGAAAGAACTATGTTTTAAAGATCTCTCTTTTTAATATATATATATATACATTTATTGGGGAAGTATATTTGAAAATCAGATATTTTGAAAGAACTATGTTTTAAAGATCTCTCTTTTCAAGGAAAATTGTTCTATCCTGAAATGATTATATTTTTAAAGCTTTTAATATAAACTATTGTTTAAAAGTTTTCACTAATTTGTTGGGTTTATTGGCTAAGGCCTGATGTGAACAAACTGACGAGTGCTGAGTTACCAGTGTTTTTATTGTGTGGTGGTTTCCGGTTTGGCTCGTATTTCTATCCATTCTTCTGTGTACTATTATGTTGTTCCGTTGATTAATTTTTGGTAATTCCTTCCGCATTATATTGTCATGTTGTTAATTATATAGTAAAATCTTTAGATAAATATTATGTTCGGTCATTTATATATTGATGTCTGTTTAGTTTATTAGACCAGTGGTGTCTTGACTAGTCCTCATCACTACTTCACTGAGGTTAGTCTTGATACTTACTGGGCACCGCTGTGGTGTGCTCATACTACACTTCTGCGCATTTTTGTGTGCAGATCCAGGTAATTGTTGTTAGTAGCTGCACGGATCATTACCGAGGAGACTCAAGGTAATCTTCTGTTGCGTTTGCAGGCTCCGAAGTCACCTTCTTATTTTTATTCAACTGTCCTTACTATTTCTAAACAGTTGTATTTAGGAGTTGTAGAAAAATTTCGTAGAGCTTATGACTTGTATTACCGGTTTGGGAAATTGTAAATTTTGTCAAGATTCTATATCGAGACTGTTGGATTTTCCTTTATTATTGTTGTTATTTAGTAAATGTTAGGCTTACCTAGTCCCTAAGACTAGGTGCCATCACGATACCCAACAGAGGGAGATTTGGGTAGTGACAGATGGAGTACTAATTACAATTCAGATGGAAGAGGTAGAATATGGCTACTTTGGAACCCAAGAGTGGTAGTTTCTACAGTTATGAGTACTCAAGCCCAATGGATCCATTGTAGTGTCCAACAAATTGGAAAGGACATCAATTCCAATTTACAGCAATATATGGATTTCACACGGTTGAAGCAAGGAAAGATTTGTGGAATGAGCTAAGAATGATGGACTATGGAATTCATGATCCATGGCTATTAATGGGAGATTTCAATGCGGTCCTTAAAGTAGATGACAGGATGTGTGGCACCCAAGTGAAGGACTTGGAAATCAGATATTTTGAGGAGTTTTTATTAGATACTGGAGTCTCTGAAATGAGGAGCGTGGGAAGATATTACACATGGACTAATAGCTGCATCCATAGCAGGATTGACAGAGCCCTTGTGAACCCTGCTTGGATAAATACTTGGCCTCAACTAGAGGTAATAGTGATGGATCCATTCTTGTCTGATCATTCTCTTCTATGTATTACTTTTGACGAACATCAGGGAAGAGTTGCCAAGCCTTTTAGATTCTTCAATCATCTTGCAAATCATGGGGAATTCATGAACATAGTGGAGTCTGTATGGACCGAACCAGAAGGAGGCCCACCTATGAAGAAGATTTGGCAGAAGCTAAAAAACATAAAACAAGCAATGAAGTTGTTGAATGAAACAAAATTTCCGAAGGTGAATATGCAAATACAAAACATAAGGCAATAACTTGGTGAGGTATAAGAACAAATGAGGGATTATAACCATGACACTGAGTTATATGCTAAGAAAAAGATTTGAAGCAGTCACTTGAAAAATGGGTGTTAATTGAAGAGAGTATACTCAGCAAAAATCCAGAATACAATGGTTAAAGCTAGGAGATACTAACTCTGCTTATTTCTTTGCTAATGTTAAGAGTAGAATTGCGCAGAATCACATCAGCAAACTCATCTCTGAAAGTGGTGAAGTACTCCAAACAACAGAGGAAATAGAAAAAGAAATCATTGGGTTCTATATGAAGTTGTTAGGGACAAATGCTGAGAAACTTCTTGCAATACACCCACAAGTTATGGCAGGAGGCCTTATCCTTAACCAACCTCAACAAATTCATCTTACTGCAGCAGTTACAGTGGAGGAGATTCAACAAGCTCTAAAAGATATTGATGATATGAAGGCCCCTAGTTGTGATGGGTTCAATGTTGTCTTTTTTAAGGTTTCAGAGGCAATCTACCAGTTCTTTAATCAAAAGGAGTTCTACAAAGCTATTAGCTGTACCACTGTCACACTTATCCCTAAGGTACAAAACCTATCCTCTATTAAGGAATTTAGACCAATATTATGTTGCACGATGATCTACAAGCTAATATCTAAAGTGCTTACGAAAAGAATGTAAAGTGTAATGGACTTTCTGGTAAACAACAGTCAAGCAGCCTTTATACCTGGGAGGGTAATTACTGACAATATAATACTGAGCCATGAGTTGGTAAAGGATTATGGAAGGAAAGGGATATCACTAAGGTGTACGCTAAAGGTAGACATGCAAAAAGCATATGACTCAGTGGAGTGGGTATTCCTAGAACAACTGCTAATATCTTTGAATTTTCCAGCTATATTTGCTGATTGGATCATGATTTGTGTAAGGACAGTTTCATACTCAATCATTATTAATGGGAAGCCAACCAAACCCTTTGAAGCTAGGAAAGGATTAAGGCAGGGGGACCCTTTATCCCCATATTTGTTTGTATTTGTAATGGAATATCTCAGCAGGAAGCTAAAGATATTAGCACAACAGCCTAATTTCAACTTTCATCTGAAATGTGCTAAGTTAAAACTGATTCATCTGGGATTTGCAGATGACTTACTTTTGTTTTGTAGTGGAGATATAACTTCTGTGAAAATGCTCTGTGATTGTTTTCAAGGCTTTTCAATAGCTTCTGGATTAATAGCAAATTTAAGCAAAAGCTCAGTATTTTTTGGAGGGGTCACATAGGTAGAACAACAGGAAATATTGGCTATTATGAGATTCTCTAAAGAGAACTTCCCATAAGATATTGGGTGTCCTCTTGAGTTCAAAAAAGGTCTCGGTGATGCAATGTTAACCCCTATTAGATAAAATGATAGGAAGGATCAAGTCATGGACTAATAGATTCCTCTCCTACGTAGGCAGAGCCCAATTGATTAAGTCTGTCCTATTTTCCATTCAAGTATACTGGTCCCAGATTTTTGTGCTACCCAAGAAGGTGATAAAACTTATTGAAGCTAACTGTAGAAGATTCTTGTGAACCGGAGGTGTTGAACTATCCAAAAAAGCTTTATTGTCCTGGGATAAAATTTGTATGCCTTGATCTGCTGGTGGCCTAAATATACTTGACATCTCAATGTGGAATAAAGCTGCAATGTGTAAACTGTTGTGGAATCTTTGTCAGAAGAAAGACAAGCTATGGGTAAAGTGGGATTCATGTGTACTATGGGACAAACAGGAATTTGATTGAAGATATTCCCCAACAAGCTTCATGGGTGGTACAGAAGATATTAAAAGCCAAGAGATACTATATTGAGTCAGGTTACGAGGTACATGATATATACAACATGGAGAGGCCCTCTACAAAGGAACTTTAAAATAGGTTAAGAGGAGAATTTCCAAAGGTAACATGGAGGAAATTGGTGTGCAACAACCAAGGCCTACCCAAATGGATCTTCATCTTAAGGATGACAACACACAGAAGATTACTCACAAGAGATAGATTAATAAGATGGGGAGTTGTAGCCGATAAAACTTGCCCTCTACGCAATCTGGAAGATGAAAGTATATAACATGTGTTCTTTAAATGCGAGATTTCTGCACAGATATGGAAACACCTATTACAATGGCAGGTTAACAGAGACCCTATGTGCTGGGATGAGGAACTAATGTGGGCTGTTCGGAATGCAAGTGGAAAGAGCCCCGAAGCTGCAGTATATAGAATGTTGTTATCTGCAGCAGTTTACTATATGTGGAATGAAAGAAATCAAAGAGTATTCACCAATAAACAACAAGGAAAGGAAGTCATCATCAAAATGATAGTTCAAGAGGTACATCATAGAGGAGCAATGAAGCAGAGGATTGCAAAATGGCTGGAGCAGCTAAATTTCTATCCATTATAGCTAGGATTGTCAATATGAGATTAGTTGAGGCGATTGTAGCGTAGAGTGGTAGCTGAAGTTGGGGCTGTTGTCCAACTATCAGTTTTTTGTTATCTGTACATAACTCTATTTGGTAAATAAAAAATATTTTACTTGCCAAAAAAAAAAATTATCCCGAATTTTTGTATTTTATAAAAAATTCCACCGTCTATTATGACCCAACTAACCACCAGCTAATTACTGTCATTTTCTTTTGGATTGGTGCATCTTATAATATCATTACAATTTGATGAATTATAGTGCCTAGTAATTGTGTTATTAGCAGTTGATATTAAAATATCAAGTAATGGTTTTAGGATACTGTATTAGCAAGTTTATTTGTTTGGTATTTGGATATTTTTGATAATTTTTTAAACCTATATAAGTCACATATAAAAAAAAGTGAAATATATTTAAAAAAATTATATCCAAATAAAAGAAATTTTCAAACCAAAATTTATTAAAATAAATTTGGGAATCTATGCCCAAACCTAGCTTAATTACGTAATTGTCTTTACCTTTCACCTGTTTTCTCTACTTTCAACTCTGCAAGTAGCGGCTCGTCAACCAAATAATAAAAAGGAAAAGATTAATTAAAATAGGGAGGAAGAAAGCGGTTGTTTAACAGGAAAGATTTTGGAGGAGGGAGAAGACAAGTGGAATGAAGGATGGAATTGAAATGGCGTTTCTCGTTGATGCTGCTGCTCACAACCTCCGTTTACCTTCAATTACCGTACGTCTCAGGTACCATCCCTCTGCTCTTTCTAGCTCGTGCACAACCATTAAGTCTAGCCCTAGGTGCAAATTGTAAACAAGCCCCTTATTGATGATTTTCTGTAAAATCCTGAATTCACCTTTTATTTAATCTTGTTCAGATTATTTTGTTGAATTAGTGTTCTCTACTTTCTAAGAGAACCTGAGATAAATGAATGGTTGTGCTAAGGGAATCCTATTCTTTTAGCAATTAGGCAGCTAATTTGCAGATTGAGCTATATTGGCTTGTGATTCATTTGATAATCTAATAAAATTTTGGATATATTTACTTCCGGTTTACAGCGGTGGATCAGCCAGTAAAAGTGTATTAACTGAGTAGAGTGTAGAGTGCAGTGTAGAGTGCGAATCTTTCTAGAAAAGAAGATCTTGACGAGTAGCAAAGTCAGGATTTTCACAAAGAGAATTCAAAATATAAAGAAGTATATACACAAAGAAGCCAAGGGGATTCAATATATAATATATACACAAACAAAATTTGACCTATCTATGTAGTTTATTTTTTCAGGTAAGGTTTGTTAGTTGACTCCCCTGGGATAAGGGTAGCTCCGCTCCTGATCTTGATGCTCTTATCACTGATTCTCCTTTTCCGCCCTTGAATCACTGATTTACTCTTAACGAGTATTTTGTACTAGGATAAATGTTTCTCTTTTCTTTTCGATAGAGTAAAATATTAAATGCTTCTCTTTTCCTTTCGAAAAGAAACTTTTTTTCCTTTTCCGTTCATCTTTCTAGTATATTTGTGTTTACTAGGGATGCAGATGTTTAGCTGTTCATATTACACCTCTAATAAGTGCCCGGGCGCAAGAACTGAACTTGGAATATGGGGCTCAAGCTTGGATGAGCCTCCCATAGTGTATCTTGCTCAAATTCAATCTATAGTTTAACTGTGTGAGCTTGATTTGGTTTAGCATGTGAATATGATAGTCAAATAAAAAGTACATGTCTGAACAGTAATTTTAACCTTTGCAAACAAATCAGAATGTTAACTTAGTAAACTCTTTTCTCATGTGACATACCATTATAGTGATCTACAAAACCACCAAACTCACAAGATTCAAGCTTTAGATGCCATTCGTATTATTATTAGTGAATTAGAAAGAAGTGACTAGTGTTTGGAAGTGTTTTGTGGTTGTTATTGTGGTCCTAGATCATGTGATATTCATTAATGGCGTTAAAGAAGTCTTGTAGAAACCTGATCAAGGCATCACATAAAGGGAATTTCCCATCATGCTGGGTTCAGATGGGTAATGGTAATTGTGGCAATGTCCAGAAATGTTGGGTAGAGGAGAGGGGTTGCGAATGCATTCTACGAGTTAGAAGTTATATTTTCAGCTAACTGGATTGCTTTTAAGTGAGAATTTACATGACATATGAATCACATGTCCTGTTTTTGGGTAAGATGCTTGCTATAAGCATCAATAAAGATAGTGCTTAGCTTTGCAAAGGAAATATTCAAGACCTTTTGTTGGAACGGATGCCAAAAGTATATGTGCATTAGAGATGCCCGCACATCTTGTATTATGGATAATGAGGAGGTTTTTTGGGCAGGAATTTGGGGCTAAACATATCAGCATCACCTAACTTATCTAATACAAGTGCTGCAATTCGGCTGTCCTCAGAAAGAAAGAAGCACTAGTGGGTTATGTAAGTTGCCAGGACCACATTTGGTTTGGGAAAAGGATAAGGGTGAGTGTGGGCATGAATATGCTCGTTCCTCAAAAGATTGCCATTATCATCTGTAGATCTAGGTATTTGTTTTGTACTGAGCAATCGAAATAAAAAACTGATTTTTAGCCTCCAAAGTGGTTCTTTATTTTTATTGGGATGATGCTTATAACACTACTTGCTCTATTCCTTTTCTTAACCTTCTAATTTCCAGTTTATTAAGAGATTTCAATGAGAACTTTTAATACCGGACTAGCCTGAAGAGCAAAGATATCACAACATATATTTTGTAACTGAATTATAAGAAATTATTATACTATGGAAAAGAAAACCATAATATTATGATTCAAATACTATGAGAGAATATTATTGAATTTAACAATGGTCAGGCCCTAGGAATACAAATCATCCACAGAATTTTAGATCATAGATTAGAGGAAAAGTTTAGACTTCTAAACTTAATGTAATACTGGGTTAGCCACAGATTTTAAGAAATATTAACATTAAGTATCCGAAACTCAATTATTCAATGTATAGTGTAATTTCTTTTACTTTAAAAGATCTTATAAAGTTAGAAATCACATGAGAAACTTCACAGTTAAAGAAGCAGAGTATTGTCCTTTTCTAATACAAAATGTTAAAATGATCATATAAGAAAAAAATGTCTAGAGCAATGCCAGAAAGCCAGCTAGCCAGCCTTGAAGAGTATTCAACTACTATTTTTTGTTCTTTTGTGGGTATGTAAATAAAAGGAATCTTCCATAAAACAAAACAATAAAAAAGTGTTTTTGGACATTAAAAAATCTACTAAAACAATGGTTTCTGCCTTAACAACAACTTGCTCAGTGTAATCACATAAATGGGATCTGAGGAGATTAGGATTTACACAGACTTTATTCCTACCTTGTAAATAAAAGTTACAGTATATTTTTGCCTTGTGGGATGTAAAGCTTATGCAAGTTTTCTATTTGGTATCAATTAGGATTGTGGTGGACTAATAACTTCTTCATTCTAAAATTAGTGATTTCGAGTTTGAATTCGAAATTATTTATTTGAACCTCAATAGAAATATAAAAAATATATGGGAAAAAACTGCCTATTAAGGACTCTAAGACTCTAAATGAGGATGCAAAAGAAAGGACTCTAAGACTCTTGAAGTTTACTCCTTCCCTAGATATGACGTTACTCATTTCCTCACCCAGATATGAGAACATTCTTTGACGATAAAACTCAATTGTCGTAGCAACTTCCTTATGAGACTATTAGCTATAACATAGGAGAAAAGCATGCATAATTTGTTAATTCATCCCTGAACTCTTCTATACATTTGTGAATTGATGATATAGTTTGTCTAGGCAGCATTTTGTGGCTATTGTAACATCCCAAACTTTAGACAGAGTCCCACATTGGCAAAACACAAGAGGGATGATGGGTATATAAGTTAACAAGCCTCAGACCTAGTGACGCGTTTTAAATTCGTGAGAGCCTAGGCCCAGAGCTCACAATATCACTAGCGGACAGGGCTGTTACAGATGGTATCAGAGCCACTCTTGTGTCAGCCTTGCCGATGGTGGGTCAGAGTTCAACTGAGTTTAGGCAAATTCCGGTTAGGCGGGACAAACCTCAGTGCTGAGTCTAGGCTAATCCCATGCGGTAGGGCAAACCTCAGCGAGGACGCTGAGTCCATAAGAGGAGGGGGTGTATGTAACACCCTAGACTTTAGACAGAGTCCCACGTCGGCAAAATACAAGAGGGATACTGGGTATATAAGCTAACAAGCCTCAGACCCTAGTGATGCGTTTTAAAGCCGTGAGGGCCTAGACCCAGAGCGGACAATATTACTAGCGGACTGGGCTGTTACAGCTATGGGCTAGAAGAATATTTGGACCTTGTTGAAAATTTGCTCTGTTAAGTTTCACAGGTGACTCCCGTGGGTTAGCTAGAAATATGCACAATCGAAGAAAAAGATCCATATAGCAAAGCCAATTAATTTGAATTAAGTTTAAAACAGAAATACTTACTTTAAAGCAGTTGCTTGCTAGGAGTCTTTTTAGAGTATTTATGTGTCAATAGAAAATGTAGAAAGTCTAAGTTATAAAATATGGACTGAGACAGGTCTAAATGGAGCGAGATGAATAATGAAGATTTGTATAGCGACCCCGGGTTATGGGTAAGGCTGCGTACATCCTACCCTCCCCAGACCCCACTTGTGGGAAAGGGTGGTTGTTGTTGTTGCTTTTGTATAGCCGGCCTCAACTAGCTTGAGATTGAAGCATAGTTGTGTAGGGAATAGGGATATTGTCAAAATTTTGATTGATTGTAGATTCGTGAAAAGATTAAAATTTCTTTGATAATGTGGTGCTCAAGGCATTGTACTCTAACATCTACTTTTCTACTAATGAGTCACCAAATCATTTAAATACAGGTAAAGATAATGGAGTTTGCATTTCACCTGGTGGTCGCTTTCCTCGATTTTCAAATGAAGGAAAACCTCCAAGAAAAGTAAAAAAGGGCTCAAGAGATTTGAACCTCTGCAGGATATTTCGCGGAAAAACTTGCTGCGATGTAACGCAGACACATCCTGCTTTGCTATCCATTAGGAGGCTTGCTTCAACTGGAGAGGCAAGCCAAGAGTGCTTGCACTTATGGGAAATGTTAGAATGTTCTATCTGTGATCCACGTGTTGGTGTGCAGGGGGGACCCCCTGTTTTATGCACCTCTTTCTGTAACAAAGTATACCAAGCTTGCTCCAATGCGTACTTCTCCATGGATGCTAAGACACAGGTTTGTTTAAGTTCATTTTGTTAACAGATTTTTCAGATGAGTTATTCAGCAATGGTGTATCAAAGTTCACCAAACAATAAGCTTGCATTGGATGTTATGATTTGTATTTTGGATCGTATAGGCTGTGTCTCAATGAAGAAGCTTTTGGCCCCTTTGGTTGAGCTCAATGCCAACAGCCTCAATTATTTTCTCATCATGTTTGTACTGAATCAGTCATTGACATATCTCACATCTGATTAGAAATTACATGTCAGGTTCTAGCACCCTGTGGTGTAAACGACTTTGTTTGTGGTAGAGCATCCCAATGGATCTCTAATGGGACAGAGCTCTGCCGCGTTGCAGGTTTTTCCGTGAAGTCTTTGTCTGATGATCCCGAAGAAGTTTCTTGCTATGGTGGAAAATCTAGTGTGGATTTTATTGCTGATTCATGGAGGGCTTCACAATCCAAGGTGCAAGAAAAAACGGACAGTTCTGGATTCGTTGAAGATTTCAAACAATGGATGGAGGACATGACATTTAAAGAGAGAATATCTTGGGCAGTAGGAGGCATGGTTCTTACAGCAGGACTTCTATTTACCAGGTGAGGCCACTCTTTTTTAGTAATTATAAAATAAAGAGAATCTTATTTGAAGCTTCATGAACTCTCTCTGGTGTGGCATGTAGTCTTAGAATGTTAGTTGTTACTTTCCAAGTTCCAGCTGTACAATCATGTGGAATTTTTCTTAGTCCATTAGAGTGATCATCAATGTATTTGGAAGTTTGATAATGTCTGCATGCTTAATGATACCATACTTCATCAATGTAAATTTAGTTTTACTATGCAGTCAAAGGAAAAGCCATAGGCAACGCCAGAAACTAGCAGCCCTCCAACGCACGGCCAGGAGATTGGGAGGAAATGTGAATCCGAGATCTCCTACTAGTCAAGGGAGCGAAAAGGGTAGTTAAAGATGAATATCTCCTTACTTGAGAGGAATATCATCTTGCTACCGTGTTCCCAGACAAAGTTAGCGATGGCCGATGAGTACAGGTTTACTTGTTATTGCACTTCAAGTGTAAACCAGTGAAGAAAGTTTTTGTGCAACTCTCTTTCAGTTTATACAACATATTTTACTTTTAAATTCGTTTTAAGAATGACACACTTTTAAATTAGAAATAATTAACTTTACACTTTTATTTTATCACATAAATATTATCTCATGTATAATACCATGAATTTTAAAAAATTTATAGCTACACAAATGTTATAACATGTTGAAGGTTACAAATTTTAATTTTTTTCTTAAAGTCCTTCAAAATAAAATATCATCGCAATCATTGGAGTTTGGAAAATATCTTTCTACGCCTGAAAGACCAGGAAACAAAACAAAGAAAATGATAGCAATACTGTAACTTTTGGTGCCTGAATTTTATCAATTTAGGGGCTCATGAAATAAAAATAATAACTTAGATCCAAACAAGGATTCTTTCCTTCTCTTAGTGATTAGGTTTTTCTTTGGGATAATACATAATTACCCCATTGGGGTTTGTACCAAAGTGTCAGTTGCACCCCTTAAAAATACTTATATCCTATAACCCCCTGTATTTATTAGAAGTGTAATAAATATCTCCTTTTCGGAACGTATAATCTAGAGAGTGTGAGAATCAAAAAAATATTAAAAATTTATTTTTGAAATTTTTTTTATTAAAATCTGCTACTATCTGGATTTCTTATTTCCTTTACATTTTTCTTTTCATTCTTTCTTTTTCTTTTTCATTTTTCTTTTCATCTTCATTTTTACGTTTTTCTTCTTCCTTGCAGTATTTCTAGTTAAAAAAACCTGGTGCTTCCTTTTAGTTAGTCAACTGATGATTCATTTGGTGCCTTTTAATTAGTCAAGTTCAAAGCATCTTGAAGTGTATCTTGATGAATTAGTCAAAAAAATTGGCAAATACAGAAATAGAAAATGTGCCCAGCCGTTTCTCCATCTCGCCGGAAAATTTGCCGACCACCTTGTCTCGCCGGAAAATGTGTATCTTGATGAATTAGTCAAAAAAATGGCAAATACATAAAAAGAAATAGAAATGTGTCCAACAAGACAGATTCGCATTCCGCTTTGTTCATCTAGCCGGAAAATTTGTCGGCACCTTGTCACACCGGAAAATGGGTATCTTGATGAATTAGTCAAAAAAACTGACAAATACATAAAGAGAAATAGAAAATGTGCCCAGCTAGAAAGATTCGTAGGCCACTTTGTTCATCTCATCGTTTCTCCATCTCGTCGGAAAATTTATAGGCCACTTTGTTCTTAATTTCAAATTCACCAGCCAACAACTACTATTACTCTTTAGAAAGTTTTCAACTTTAATTAAATGGATATATCCTTGAAAATCATGAATTGATTTTGCAACTAAAAATCAAGAAAATGATGAAATGGGTGAAAGAAATGACGAAGAGGGAAAAACAGAAAAAGAAAATGATGAAGAAGAAGGGAAAAAAATGTGAAAAGAAAAAATAAAGGAGAAATAAACGCGTGTATATCACACACAACACAATAACTGGTTCTCTCTTAGAAGGGTGGCATTTATTATACTTTTTACAACGATAAGGGGGTCATAGGACACCCGTATTTTTAAGGGGTGCAACTGACACTTTGATACAATCCCAATTGTGTAATTATGTATTATCCCTTTTTCTTTCCTCGTCTCCTTGTGGAGCTGAACTTGTAATTATTTAACATACAACTTCAATCTCTTGACATTTGCTAGGCTTGTACTACACCTAATTTGCAAGCACTGATCGACCAAATTCAAATTTAAATGATTGGAAAGAGGAGATGTCTGGTCTATGATGCTCCATTGGGTCATGAACTGCATATTAAGTGTTCCTTTCACTTAACCCATCAACATCATTGGGTGAGCTAAAGTTTGCTGATGGCTCTACTACTACCGTCGTTGGGAGTGGTACCATGAAAAAGTAGTTTCAATCAAAATTTCGTTGATTGTAGCTCTTGCCCGGATCGGTAGTTGTTCCAGACGCAACTACCATGGTTATTATGCTGCCATTATGTGCAGCAAAAGAGGAAGTGGGGTTGGGAAAGATTATTCATGGTTTAACTGAAAAGCTAGGACTGGCGAACGAATTAACATTGACTAATTTTTTAGTGGATATGTATTGCAAAGTTGGGTACTTTGCTGATGCCCCACTTCTGTTTGAAAAAAATGAGAGCAAAAATGTGGTCTCTTGGAATTCCATTATTGGGGGTTATTCAGGAGAAGGAGATGTTAGAGGAACATTTCATCTTGTTTGAAGGATGCAAAGTGCCAGTGAATATGTGAAGGCAAATGAGGTCACTCTGTTGAGTGTTTTGCCTGTGTGCTTAACAGAATTAGAGCAGTTGATAGTGAAAGAACTGCATGACTACTCGCTTAGAAATGGTCTTGAATACCATGAGTTGTTAACAAATGCTTTTACAGCTGACTATCAAAGTGTGGATTGCTCAGATATGCTGAGCTTTTATTATGTGGAGTGGAAAATAAGACAGTAAGCTCTTGGAATGCACTGATAAGTGGCTATGCTTAGAGCGAGGATCCATATAAGGCTTTGACTCTGTCCTCTGAAATTATGAGTTCTTGTTTGCTTCCTAACTGGTTCACTACTGGTGACCTTTTTTCTTGTTCCCGCTTAAAACAGCTACTGTGTGGTACACAAATTCATGATTTTGTGCTCAGAAATGGTCTAGAAACAGATATATCTACAGGGGTTTCCCTTTTACATGAATTGTGGAAAACCTGAACTGGCACAACTTCTATTTGACGGGATAGAAGATAAAAATGTAGTATCTTGGAATGTGATGAGAGTTGGTTATTTGCTGAATGTTTTATCAGATAAAGCCTTATGTCTGTTTCGTGATATGGTATCTCGTAGATTCCAATCTGAAGAAATTTTTGTTACAAGTGTATTGGGGGCTTGTTCAGCATTGTCTGCTGTCAGGCTGAGGAAAGAAGTTCATTGCTTTGCATTAAAACTCACCTTATAGAGGATACTTTTTTCCATTGCTCAATCATAGACATGTATGCAAAATCTGGATTTATAAAAATGTCCTAATATGTTTTTGACCATATTCCGTTCAAAGATATAGCATCATGGACAACTATGATTACAAGTTATGCAGTTCATGGACTTGGAATGGAGGCCATCAAGCTATTTCAGGAAATGCAAAAATCGGGCTTCACACCTACGAGCTTGACATATGTCTCTATTTTAATGGCATGTAACCATGCCGGGCTCATTGAAGAAGGTCGACAATATGTTAGGGATATGCAGGTCCATGGTCTAAAACCTAAATTGGAACATTATTCATTTGTGATTGACATGCTGGACAGTTTGATGATGCCTTAAATCTTATGGATGAGATGCCTATGCAGCCAGACACTCAAATTTGGAGCTCGTTGCTCAGTTCATGCACGGTTCATGTCCAATTAAATCTTGGGAAGAAATGTGCTGAGAAATTGCTGGAATTAGAGCCAAAAAGAGCAGAAATATATGTTTTGGTGTCCATCTTGTTTTTCTAGATATGGGGACTGGGATTTTGTTAGACAATTGAGGCAAAAGATGGAGTTAGGCTTGCAAAAATAAATTGGTTGCATTCAGATTGAAATAGGAGGAAAAAGCTATAACTTCGCTGTTAGTGATATGTTTTCCAAGCCGTAAGAGCTATAGTGAGGATAGATATGACTAAAGGGAACAAGTTGAGTTGGTTAGTACCTGAGAAGTTTGGTGCTTCAGCAATTGAAGAGAGATGGTTAAGAGTAAATTGAGGTATCTCAGCAAGAAACTCTTTAGGATTCTATTTCCTAGTACCATGAACAAAAGGAACTCCTGCCTCCATCATCTAGCACACGAGAAGGAAGGACAAGTTAGATGAATACTATTGCATACGGAATGACCTCTCCCTCTTATGGAAGCCATTATCTCGCATATTTACCTAAAGGAATAGTAGTGTTGTTTCTCTGTGGGCACATGGGATTCTAAAACACAGTTGTCCCTTGACTCAGGTTCTACTTATTGATAACTCAAGGTTTTTCTATAGGATAGCACTTCACAAATTACCAAAATGTGATTTAAGTTAGTGCCAACAATGATTTTAAGGGAGATAGTCAAAATGATTGGAGAAGAGGCACTCTCACCATTTTAAAGATGGTTTCTCCTGATAGCTAATACAAGGATGGAGTCACTTTGACCTTCCTTAGTGCCTCCCTAATTGTTCAGATGTACCTATAAGGCAGAATCATATTCCTTATTCTGTAGTTTGGCTTCTGTTTTAATAACAAATGGTGTTTGTTTTACTGTTCAAAGAGTCATTTGAGGAGCCGTGTGGCAGATGTTTTTAAACTTTAAGTTTAGCTTGGAATTTCACTTCTTAAAAATGATGAGCGACATGAGGCTGGAATTCCAAGGATCAAATCGGTGGTAGTCTAATAAAATTTTCCCCCGACCTTGTACATTTTTGTCGTGGAGAGAGGAATCATTCATTGGCTTTGGGTGCTTGGTTTATCGCATGCTGGAACCCCCTTGTTGCTTCTCAGCATTGTATATTGTTGTATATAAAACTTCATTTTCTGAGTGTAAAAAGAAGTTGGAAGAGTGGAAGTAAATATGAAGGGATAATGGTTGTTTTTAGTTGGGGAATACAAAGGATGTAGGATGCGTAGTAGAGGAGTTGGTACTTCTTCATGCCGACTTTCAATCTTTCAAAAGCTATTCTTAGAGAATGAATCGTAGTATTACTTTTACTCTTCTTCCAACCATACCAAATAACTAGAAAATCTTTAGTATTTCAGCTAAGTGAAATATCCAATAGTATTCTTCGTCCATTTGACATGAATGGAAGGAGTGAAGGTATAACTTGTTAACTCTCACAAATCTAGAGAATTCGAAGAAGAAGAAGAGCTGCAACGAAGGAGTGAAGATAGAGAAAAGAGAGAGAAGAATTCTGTTATTACTGTGTTAACCAACTAATGTCCAAATACACTGACGTTATATAACTAATCAACTACTAACCAACCAACTACACTAGTTAATTAGCTTAACTACAGTTAACTCCTAATGACACCTAACTATAGTTAACTAAGTGATAGTTGTACAATTACTAAGCTCCTTTAACCCCCCCCCCCAAGCTAGGGGTGATGGAGATGTTCTTCATCCCTAGCTTGGACAAAAGATAACAATGTTGAAGAATAGTGATAGCCTTGGTCAGAATGTCAGCTTGTTGCTCAGAGGATGGCAGATACTGGACATGGACTAGGCCTTGAAGCACCTTCTCGCGGATGAAATGACAATAAATGTCGATATTTTTAATGTGCTCATTAAATACGGGATTGGCGAAAATCTGAATAGCGGACTTACTATCACGGTGGAGGGAAATAGGCAATTGAATATCCACAGCTAATTTTCGGAACAGACCAGCGAGCCATACAAGCTCAGCAACAGTGGCAGCAAGACTGTGATACTTTGCTTCAGCAGAGCTTCTAGAGATAGTGGTTTACTTCTTGGATTTCCAAGAAATAGGAGATGCACCAAATTTAATCATATAGCCTGTGACAGATCGCCTCGTGACAGGACAGGAAGACCAATCAACATCGCAAAAGGCTGTCAAGGTATTCGAAGCAATAGAAGATATAAGAATGCCCATGCCAGGAGAAGATTTGATATAGCGAACCAAACGAACAACAGCCTCCGTATGCGAAACCTTTGGAGAATGCATGAATTGGCTGAGATTCTGTACAGCGTAGGCAATGTCTGGCCTAGTAATGCTGAGGTACAAAAGTCTACCCAACAAGCGTTGATAGACATTTGGATCACCTAGCAAGGCATCAGAAGTATCACCAATATGTTTGTCAAACTCAGTCGATGTGAGCTTGTGGCTAAGTTCTAAAGGAGCACTCACACATTTTTCCCCAGCTAGTCCCATATCGGAGATGAGCTCTAAGGCATATTTTCTTTGGTGCATAAGGATACCCTCTTTACTCCGAGAAAATTCAATACCAAGAAAGTACTTGAGTTTCCCTAGATCTTTGATTTTGAAACTCTGCTGCAGCTTGTTTTTGGTTTCTTCTATCAAACTTAAATCATCACCTGTGATGAGGAAATCATCGACATAGACTAAGATCAAAATAGTCTTCTCACAAGACCTCCTAGTAAAAAGAGAATAATCTAAATGGCTCTGAATGAATCCAAAAGAGATCAAGGCAGTAGTAAGCTTCAAATTCCATTGTCGTGAAGCCTGTTTAAGTCCATATAGAGATTTAAGGAGTCGACATACAGTTTGCTTCCCAGCAGTGGACTTAAATCCTTGTAGCAGATTCATATACACCTCCTCGTGAAGATCCCCTTGCAAGAAGGCATTATAGACATCCATTTGATGGATAGTACAATGCTTGACAACAACTATAGAAATAACAGCTCGTACATTCACCATTTTAACAACAAGGGAGAATGTCTCTTGGTAATCAAGACCCTCTTGCTGGATGTAACCTTTAGTGACTAATCGATCCTTGAACCTTTCAACTTCCCCAGTAGCCTTGTATTTGATTTTATATACCCACTTGCATCCGATGGCCTTTTTGCCTTCTGGTAAAGGAACCACTTTCCAGGTGTTATTATCCTCCAAAGCCTTAATTTCAAGTTGCATAGCCTCAATCCAGAGGATCCTTAGTTGTTTGAGCATAAGTTGTGGGTTCAACTTCTGCTGAAAATCTGGTGAGAAAGCTTTGAAAAGTAGGTGAAAGTGAATCATAAGAAATAACAGTAGAGATAGGATGCGAGCAAGTCTGAACAACCTGAGACTTGGCAGGGATAAAAAATCTTTCATCCATATGGGAGGATTGGAAGTTCTGTTAGATTTGCGAAGTTCTGTGAGTGGTGCTGGTACAACCTCTTGTGAAGATGATTGTGAAGTAGGAACTGAATCAGGAAGTGTTGCATCAATATTAGAGGAATGAAGAGACTATGTGGCTTCTGTGGACAGCTGACCAGCCTCATCATGTGAATTTGGAGCAACTGGAGTAGGATGGACATGAATAGTGGCATCATCTGTAGAGAATTGGCAAGTATCAACTGCCTTTGGGAAGGACATCTCAATATTGCTTTGTGTAGTCTTGAATGGGAAAATGGACTCATTGAAGACAACATCTCTACTAATGAATACCTTGTGTGTCTCAAGATCATAGAGTTTATAGCTCTTTTGAAAAATACCAAGCCAAGTAGGACTGACTTAATGGCCCTAGGACTAAACTTATCTTGCTTGGGTAGAGTAGAGGCATAACTTAAGAATCCTATTACTCTCAGTTGTGATAGAGATGGAGTACGATTATACAGAACCTCAAAAGCATATTTGTTGCTTAAGATAGACAAAGGAACTCTATTGATGATATACAATGTTGCTTCAATACAACAACCCCAAAATTTTGATGGAAAACCTCCTTGGAACTTGATGGCCCTAGCAGTCTCAAGGATATGTGTGTGCTTTCGTTCGACCACTCCATTTTTCTGAGGTTTGTATGGACATGACCTTTGGTGTATAATCCCATAGATATTGAACAAATCTCCACAAGTAGAGTTAAAAAACTCTGCACCATTATCAGACCTAACCACTTTGATATGCTTTTCAAACTGATTCAGAACCATAACAATAAATGACTTTAGCAAACAAGAAACATTTGATTTAACTCTCATCATAAAAGTCCAAGTCCATCTAGAACAGTCATCTACAACATAAGAAAATACTGCATACCATCATAAGTAGCAATGTTATAAGGACAGTAGACATCCATATGTAGCAATTGAAAAGGTTAAGTAGATCTGCTAGTATGTGGGAAAAGTAATCCTAGTTTGTCTAGCTAGTGGACACACATCAAAATTGTTCAACGTAAATCTAACCTTATTCTGAAAGAAAGAAATCTTCCTTAGAACAGCCATAGGAACATGGCCTGGTCATTTATGCCAAATCTCTGAAAATCTATAATATTCTGTACTACCACAGATTTGCTATGAGTATGAAAATCATTCATGGACCTTGTCTTCAACACATATAGCCCATCATGTTCTCTACCAATCGTCTTCAGCCTCCCATTGAAGAGCTCCTGAAATACAAAGAAGTCTGGATAAAATGCTGCACAACAATTCAAATCCTTTGTCACTTTTGAAACTGACAAAAGATTGAATTTAAAATTGGGAACACATAGCACATCCTTAAGTAGTTCACCTCCGGGCATTTCACAATCCCAACATGAGTAATTCTGGCAGTCTCTCTAGTTGGCATTTGAACCTGTCCTGAATTTCCTATTTCAATACCATTTAACAACAATTGGTTATTGCTAATCATGTGATTAGTAGCACCAGTATCTACTATCCAACTAGATTCCTTTGTAGGAACAGAACAGGAAGTACCTGCCATATATGCACTAGGAAAAGATGTACCTGCCATGTGAGCACTAGATTCTGAAAAAGATGACCTGTTGTTTAACATTTGCAAAATCTGATTATACTGATCAGGTGTAAACACAGGAGGTTGTGGCATTGTTGGTTGTTGTACTGATTGCACTTCTGTCTTAGCCAAGTGACCACTGATGGAAGCCCCTTTCTTCTTTGATTTAAATCAGTCGGATAACCTATGATCTTATAGAAATTCTCCTTGAGATGACCTTTCATGTTATAATAGTCACACTTCATAAGTTTGTAACAACCTTCTCTAGTGTGGCCCTTCATGTGACAAAAATCACACTCGACATTATAGTTTTCTTCGCTGCTTCTGAGTGTTATTCCTCGAAGTGAACAAGGCTGTTGGTTCCATAGACTCAATAGGAACAGTATGACTACCATCAACAATTCTTTGGCTTTCATCTTACAAAATCATGGCATTGACCTGATTCACAGAAGGTGCTTTACTCTTCATTAATATTTGCCTTCAAGCTTGACTATAACCATTATTCAAGCCCATCAAAAACTGCCAAAGATGTTGATACTGTAGATGCGCAAGGTGTTTTTTTGAATTTTCACAGTCACAAGGAGGAGCTGGAATAACTGAGTCATATTCATCTCATAAATCCTTCAACTTTGAATAATACGCCGATACTGATGATGTTCCCTGAGTTAGGGTAAAAATTTCTTTATGAAGATAATACATTCGTGAAGAATTCACTTTATCCAACCTCTCACGAAGATCTTCCCAGATTGATCGAGCACTTGAGCGAAACAGAATTCCACTTAGCAAATCACGACTTACATTGTGCATCAGCCACGATTTGAAAATCGCATTGCAACGATCCTACAAATGATTGAACCTATTCCAAAGGTATCTCTGGTGATCGAACCATCCACAAAATCCAGTCTGTTTCGTGTTAGCAATAAAAATTCCATAGCTTGGCTCCAAAGTGTGTAGTTTTCCATTCCGATCAATTGAAATCCCAATGATAACGAACTCGGTCCATCAGAAAGATGCAAATATAGAGGATGATTGTGATCAATCACAATCGATTCCTGCATGGTCGATTGTTCTTCAAAATCATGTTCTTCAATTGTATCTCCTGCCATTGAAATTAGGGCACAAATTTGCAAACAAATTTTCGGTGAATCTCTCAATTTTCAGCTGAATTGATGAAGAAAACCCCTAGATTCACACGATTAAGGCTCTGATACCATGTTAATTCTCACAAATCTGGAGAATTCGAAGAAGAAGAAGAAGAGCTGCAACGAAAGAGTGAAGAGAGAGAAAAGAGGAAAAAGAATTTTGTTATTACTGTGTTAACCAACTAATGTCCAAATACACTGTACATTATAAAACTAATCAACAACTAACCAACCAACTACACTAGTTAATTAGCTTAACTATAGTTAACTCCTAATGACACCTAACTATAGTTAAGTAAGTGACAACTGTACAATTACTAAGTTCCTTTACACTTGTCAACTAGTTCGACGAATAGGGATGGCAAGTGATGCGGGTTCTCTCTTTACCCGTAAAGTTTCAACCCGCCCCGCATAGCTCTTTTAACCCGCATCCACCCGCCTCGCATCCACCCGCCCCGCCCCACCCCGCTCCGCATAACTCTTTTAACCCGCATCCACCCGCATCCACCCGCCTGGCGTCCACCCGCCCCGCCCTGCAACCTTTTTAGTTATGTGAAAAATGAGTATTTAAACTCATGCAAAATTTGCTCACTTGCTTAAAAAAAAATTCTTAAGCAATCTTACAACGACATTCACCTCATCATATTTCACTCACACAATTCCTTTTTTGGGCAACTTTCTTTTTCCTTTTTTTCTTGTAGCTGACAGATTTAAACGAGGTAGTTGACAAAGAGATGAATCCGATCATGAAGCTTACCTCTTCATTTCTTTTTGTATCTTTATTTTAATTTGTAATTTTAAACTTTTGTATTATTCTTCATTGATATTTGTTACTTCCATGGATATTATGGAAAGAAGTTGAATGCCATTAGACGACTTTATGAATATATGAACCAATTATCTTTTTTCTGAAAAGTTGTTTTGTTCAGAATATTAAAATGTGATTTACAAATATTTGAAATAATAAAAGAAAATATTGTCATAAGCTAATTGTGAAATTTTCTTTATAAATGCCCAAATAATTTTGCGTTAATTGATAACGATATTCTTATAATTTTACAAAAATGAGTATTTAAACTCATACCTGCACCCGCAAAAAATTATTTTTCTTTTAGTTTAACCCGCCCGCCCCGCCCCGCCCCGCCCCGCCCTGCCCCGCTCAGCACCCGCATATGTATAAACCTGCACTACCCCGCATATGTCTAAACCCACCCGACCCGCCCCGTAACCACACCGCCCCATTACCATTTCTATCAACGAGTGAAGATGTGCAAACCAAACCACATGCTCAAATTTCGCAAATAAGTTGTCTATTAGTCTTGATTCCTCTAGGTTGTACGAGTTGTAATGTGTAGCTGAAAAGCCTCCCGTATCTAGTTGACTAAAAACATAAGTTTACTAAAGAATTCTCTCCAATCTCCATCTTGTAATAGTTTTTCAACGTATATTGCTACTAGTAGCAGCCTGATAATTCAAATCTCATTTCTATTTGATCCAATCTCCTATCCACTAACTACAAGACTTTAACCTGACAAACAAATTAGTTTGACGGTCATTCATATGACTATGTATGGGTCAAAATCAGATTGACGATCGAGTCGTGCAGAAGAAGATGCTAAGAGCGATTCGTAAAATCACTATGAGTGGCGTGGTCGAGGTCGGCCAGTGATCGAATGAGCTGCATAGCCTACCGATCGGTCGTTGCCATGGTTGAGTGGTAGAATTAGGGATAATGGCTAGTTTTGTACTAGTATCTTCAAAGGGAATATTCTGTCGAATATTCTCTCTTATTGTACTTTAGGGTTCTTTGGGAATATCCCATATAAATATAAGGAAAGATGAGGGGAAAGGGGGACAATATTCTCGATGATAAGAACACTTGTAAAAAGATAAGCTCTCGCGAAAAATACAAAGAACCACTTTTGAAGAGATTCAACCTTTTGTGAATTAACTATTATTATTTCCATCAGATCCAAAAAGGTGCACAATATTCTCTCATACTCTTGTCATTCATCATTGTCAGAGAAAGGAATCATTCGACCCATTCAATATTGAGTGAATCTTCCTCAATATTTACATTTATTATCATTTAATATCATTTATTGCTTGGTGTTTCTTGCATAGTATCACATCTAGACGCAGTTATTTGTAACGCTTTATTCTGCTATAATGATGTTCATATCACCCGTTCAAGATCTAGAAATATTAGCTTTAACTAGGATTGACTCTTCTTAATAACTGATTAAGTAGTTTAACCAAAGATTATCATTTTTTTGTCAAACAATTTGGCGCCGTCCGTGGGGATTTCCTAGTCAAAGTTTTAGTTTCTTCTAGATCTAAAAAAAAACAAAATCTTGTCTTTTCCCGCATGCATAGTCTAACATGGCAGGTAATGGAGAGGAAATAATGAAAGCAGTGGCCGATCTTACTGCCAACCTTCTAAACACCATCAATGAGGTCACTAAAACAGACGAGGAGAACGTGACGCCAAACGCCTCCCCTAGGCGGAGTGGTTCACCCCTCCCTCACGGTAACCTCACATGGAAAAGGGGCCTCTACGTCCACAACAGAGGAGGCACCACCAGGAGTGAAAAAGCTACTCGAAGCATGGTTAACAAGCATGCTAATCAATATACTCGACAAACCCACCCAAAGGACGAGCAAGGAAGATGGAGAATTTGCGTCACACCAACGACAGATGAGCAACACAACCCTCCTCCTGTAACAGGTATCACTCACAACGTTGGTGATGCAGGTAACGACACCCTCACATCCATTTTGAGAAATATGGAGGAGATGGAGAACGAGAATAAAATACTCCGTAACCAAATGAAAGAGCACCAAGAAAGGGTGGACAAAATACCGGGCGCTCCAAAGCTTTTACCAAAATGGGACGCCGGTCGGTTCGTGGAGCAACCATACAGTGACGAGTCTTCACCACATGTCATACCTAAAACCTTCAAAATGCCGCCATTCTTGAAAATATATAACGGTACGACGGACCCGGAGGATTATGTGACCCACTACGTCACCGCAGCGAAAGACAATGACCTCGCCAAAGAACAAATGTCTTCTATATTGTTGAAGAAGTTTGGTGAAACCCTCACTGGGGGAGAATTAACTTGGTATTCACAGTTACCGGCTCGCTCCATAGAAACGTTCGAGGAGGTGACCGACAAGTTCGTCACTACTCATGCCTGAGCTAGGAAGCAGAGGCGAGGGTGAACTACATATTCTCCATTAAACAGTCACCCGACAAAGGACTCAGGGACTTCCTTTCCCGATTCAACCGTATGAGAATGAATCTTCCAAATGTATTGGAGGGGATGGCCCTAGCATCTTTCCAAAATGGGCTAAACAGGGGTGGTTCTCGGGCGACCAGAAAATTGTTAAGCCGACTAATGAATACCCCCAACCACTTGGGACGAGATACACAATGCCTACCGTGCCGAGGTAAGATCTGACGAGAACGACCTCAACGGACCAACCCAACGGTTGACCACAGTCCAAATGGAGTCGAGGAAGGACCACAGAAACGATAACAGAAAGGACCATGCAGGACCGCGCCCAAACGTGAAAGGCAGCAACCATATGTCAGAACCATCGTCATACCATCCCCCGTCACGAAGACGGACCATCCAGGACACAGTGTGATGACCTCTATTAACATGCACAGTTCGGGCGTGAAATCGAAAAGATTTTATGTGAAAATACGAGAAATAGTAATTTCTAGAGATAAAATTTGGTTTTAGTTGACTTTGGTCAATATATTGAGTAAACGGACCCGGATCTGTGTTCCGACGATCCTGGGAGGTCCGAAGTAAAATATAGGACTTGAGCGTATGCCCGGAATTGAATTCCGAGGTCCTTGGCCTTAGAAAACTACTTTTGAAGAAAATTGTTCAACTGTTATTACAAGAAATAAAGAAATGAAATAGTATGTGAAATTATTGGTATCGGGACCGTATTTTGGTTTCGAAGCTCGGAACAAGTTTGTTATGATATTTAAGTCCTATCTGTGAAATTTGATGAGAATCAGAGTTGGTTTGACATGATTCGGACGTCCGGTTGAAAAGTTAGAAATTTGAGTGTTTTTTAGAAAATCTGGAGTTTTGAGATTAAATTTGTAGATTTTGATGTTATTTTGATGATTTGATCGCACGAGTAATTCCGTATGACATTTTTAGACTTGAGTGCATGTTTGGTTTGGAGCCCCAAGGGCTCGAGTGAGTTTCGGGTAGGCTACGGAGTGGCTAGACTTAGAAAATTTCATCACAGCTGAAAATCTGGTGTTGCAGGCCTCTGATCTCGCATTTGCGAGATTAGGCTTTGCATTTGCGAAGTCCTTAGCCAGCCCCAGATCTCACAAATGCGAGATTCCCGTTCGCAAATGCGAGGCAGCGATGTCGCAAATGCGGAAAAATTTATCGCAAATGCGATGACCACCCAAAATCGAAGGGTTCGCAAATGTGAGATCCGCACCCAGTTAAATCAGAATTTAGACGGGTTTTTTACTTCTTTTTCAAATCTCTCAAACCCTAAACCTCCATAGGCGATTTTCCAAAGACCCAAACTTCTCCAAATCATTAGTAAGAGGTCTCTAACTAATTCCTTTCCTTCCTTAACAACTTTTAACAAGATTTCAACCAAAAATCTAGAGTTTTCATGGTAAAAATTGGGGATTTTGGGTAGAACTTAGGAATTCAAAAATTGGGGATTTAGACCTCGAATTGAGGTCGGATTCCAAAATCAATTGTCTATCCGGGCTGGGGGATAGTCGGTAGACGGGTTTTGGTCAGAACCTCGAGTTTAGACAAGCGGGCACGGGGTCGATTTTTGTATTTTGATAATAAAACATAGGAAAACCATAGAGTTTCATTAAAGTTGATTCCTTTAGTAATAATTGATGATATTGAACAAATTGTGATTAGATTCGAGCGGGTTAGAGGCAAATTCTAAAGTAAAGGTCGTGCTAGAGAAATGATTGCTTGTGAGATTGAGGTAAGTGCTTGGTTTGACTTGAGGGAATAGGAATCCCCACTTAATTGCTATGTGAATTTGCATGTGTGTGGTGTATAGGTGAGGTGACGAGTATCTATGCACCACCAATTTGGTTGTTGAACATGATCCCTTTTCCCGTTTCCAATTTATGTGATTCATGACTTAATTGTTTTATGCTCATTGATGTCTCCATGATTACTTGGTTTCGTTAACTTGTTGTTAGATATTGTTTCAAGTTTTTAGAAGTGTTGGTTGTTCCCTTGGTTTCATTGTGATACATAAAAAGGATGAGCTGGTTGACAGTATTTGATTATATATATTCCGGTTGGTTTCATTATGAAATGATAATTGATGAAGTTTATGAGTTGTACAGAATTCTATTTATAATTGTCGAGACAAAAATATTGTGAGAGGCTTTGGCCTGAATTGTGAAAATTTTCATAAATAAAGTGATATGATATGTCTGGTGGGAGGGGGTTGCACGCCGCAACAAGGAGTGATAAGGGTGGACAGGTGGGATCGAGTTGCACGCTGCAACATGAGCAATAAGGGTGATATGTATAGGGAGGAGCAATAAGGGTGGACAGGTGGGAGCGGGTTGCACGCCGCAACAAGGAGTGATAAGGGTGGACAGGTGGGATCGAGTTGCACGCTGCAACATGAGCAATAAGGGTGATATGTATAGGGAGGAGCAATAAGGGTGGACAGGTGGGAGCGGGTTGCACGCCGCAACAAGGAGCGATAAGGGATGACACTTATGTTTTAGTGATTTTCAAAAGCAAAGATTTGAAAACTTACTGTTTTACTTTACTACTTTTCATATTTTGCACTTACTTTTATTTTAAAGTCAAAGTTTGGAAATTTGGGAACTTGTGTGAGATTTGGTTATAGTTGAGACCTGATAAAGGTGGCTGAATTATTCTAATTGTTGCTACAGTTATTGTTTGTTTATTTTAGAATTTTTCCTACTTGCTTTATTACATATTGTTTACAGGTTATACTGTTAATGCCTCGCCATAGCCTCGTCACTACTTCGTCGAAGTTAGGCTCGGCACTTACTCAGTACATGGGGTCGGTTATACTAATACTACACTATGCACTCTTTTGTACAGATCCAGGTACCAGTCAGAGTTAGGAGATTTTAGTAGCTGTCATCATATACTTGGAGACACGAGGTAGATCTGCTGGCGTCCGCAGATTCTTGGAGTCTTCTCTTAATTTTATAGACACTGTTTTGTTGCATTCAAAACAGATACATAATTCTTTCAGCCTATTATTTATAGTATTTTTAGTGGTTCGTGAATTGTGACACCAGACCCTGGGGTAGTCTTATAGTTATATTTTTAGTTCGTGGTTCGGCTTAATTATTGATTATTATTATTATTCATGAAGTTATTCGTTGGAAATTATTAGATTTAGTTTATTTTAAATTGTCTTATTGCGTTTAAGTAAATATTCGAAAGAAATGGTTAATTAATTTCTAACATTGGCTTTCCTAGCAAGTATTATGTTAGGCGCCATCACGATCCCGCGGGTTGCCTAGGTCTCACAATTCACGAGCAAGCTTAATAGAGTCTGAAGGATCAGAACGGAGACGTCTGTACTTATCTTTCAGAGGCTATGAAGTTAGGAAAAAACTCAGTTTTTATTTTTACTCTGTCTTGCGATTCTTGATATCTCAAAAATACTAATTGAACTCTTCTATTCTATCCCAGATGGCGATAACACGTTCTTCCTATTCTGCTGACCAACAATCCGGTCTTCTAGTAGCAACAGCTCCTATTAGGGGCAGAGGTCGAGGCCACGTAAGGGGCAGGACACAACCTACTGCTCAGACAGCAGCTCCAGCTGCGGAGCCCCAGATTGAGATTGATGGGAGGGGGGCTCCAGCTCAGACCGTTCCAGCTGGACCAGCTCAGGTCCCAGAGAGGTTTTTTGCTACCCCGGTGCTTCAGGATGATTTTGTCCGATTAGTGGTCCTTATAGAGTGTGTAGCTCAGACTGCCGCACTCCCCGTGGAAGCAACCGTATCTCAAGCTGGAGGAGGGGTCCAGACTCCTGTTACCCACACTCCTGATCAGGCTACTCCTCAGGTTCAGGCCCCGACAGCCAATCCAATTGGGTTAGTTCAACCCGTTACTACAACACCGCTTGTTGAGGGGACAACTATGTCCTCCGATGGAGATTGGACAGGTTCATCAAGTTATTCCATGTTCGTTTCAGCGGTGCCACTTCAGAGGATCCTCAGGAGTATCTTGACAGCTTTCATGAGGTTCTTCATAATATGGGTATTTTGGAGACCAATTGGGTCGACTTCGTCGCGTTTCAGATGACTGGTTCTGCCAAGAAATGATGGAGGGACTATTTCTTGACGAGACCAGCTGGGTCGCCTGCCTTGACTTGGGATCAGTTTTCTCACCTCTTTTTGGAGAAATGTTTGCCTATTACTACGAGAGAAGAGAAACGTCGTCAGTTTGAGCGTCTTCAGTAGGGTGGCATGACAGTTACCTAGTGTGAGAATCGTTTTATGGATTTGGCTCGACATGTTATTCTTTTGTTGCCCACGGAGAGAGAGAGGGTCAGAAGATTTATTGAGGGCCTTGCTTAGTCCATCAGGTTGCAGATGGCCAAGGAGACAGGAACTGAGATTTCATTTCAGGATGCGGCCAATGTGGTCAGGAGAGTTGAGACGGTTCTCGGGATGGGAGGTCAGGGATCATACAAGAGACCTCGCCATTCCGGTGGATTCAGCGGTGCCTCATCTGGAGGGGGGGGTACTCAGGGTAGAGGAAATTCTTCTAGGCTATTTAATTCAGCACTTCAGACGTAATGGTGCCTCAGGTGGTCGTGGCACTTATTTGCCTCATTCCGATGAGTCAGCCCCTACCAGAGCACCTCCTCTTCAGAGTTATTATCGTGGTCAGCCGGTTCGTCAGGGTCAGCCTCAGTATCAAGATGGATGTTATGAGTGTGGTGAGCATGGGCACATTCGGAAAGCTTGTCCAAAAATTTTGGATAATCAGCCTTAGTACCAAAATTCTCGTGCCATAATTCCGGCACCAGCTGCAGCACCACCTGCCCAGCCAGCCAGGGGTAGGGGCCAGGTAGTCAGAGGTAGAGGTCAGAATGTTAGAGGTGAAGGCCAGCTCGCTAGAGTTGGAGGTCCACCTGTCAGAGATCCTCCAGAGACGTAGTTCAAGGCGGTGTGGCCCAGCCCCAATTATATGCATTTCCAGCCATGTCTGAGGCGGAGTCTTCCGATGCCGTTATCACATGTATCATTTCAGTTTGTAATAGAAATGCTTCAGTTTTGTATGATCCGGGGTCTACTTATTCTTATGTGTCATCATATTTTTCCTCGCATTTGGTTGTGCCTCGTGATTCCTTGAGTGTCCCTGTTTATGTGTCTACGCCGATGGGGGATGCTATTATGGTAGATCCTGTGTATCGTTCATGCGTAGTCGTTATTGAGGGTCTTGAAACTAGTGTAGACCTTTTGCTTCTTGACATGGTCTATTTGGATGTCATATTAGGCATGGATTGGTTGTCACCTTATTATGTCATCTTGGACTGTCACGCCAAGACAATTACTATAGCTTTGCCAGGGTTTCCTTGATTGGAGTGGAAAGGGACTCCTGGTCATTCTCCTAGCAGAGTGATTTCTTATGCCAAGGATCGTCGCATGGTTGAGAAGGGATGTTTGACTTATTTGGCTCATATTAGCTATTCTAATGCTGAAGTTTCTTCAATAGAGTCTTGTTTGTGAGTTTCCCGAGGTGTTTCCTGAAGACCTGTCGGGGATGCCACCCGACAGGGATATTGATTTTTGCATTGATGTGGCTCCGGGAACTCAGCCCATTTCTATTTCTCCATACCGGATGGCCCCACCAGAATTGAAATAATTGAAAGAAACAGTTGCAAGACCTGCTTGATAAGGGTTTCATCAGGCCTAGTGTCTCGCCCTGGGGTGCACCGATTTTGTTCGTAAAGAAGAGTGATAGATCGGTGAGGATAAGTATAGACTATCGGCAGTTGAATAAAGTTATTATCAATAATAAATATCCATTGCCGAGGATTGATGATTTATTTGACCAGCTTCAGGGTGCTAGGGTGTTTTCGAAAATTGACTTGAGGTTGGGCTACCATAAGTTGAAAATTAGGGCATCAGATGTCCCTAAGACAGCCTTTCGGACAAGGTATGGGCACTACGAATTTCTGGTGATGTCCTTTGGCTTGACTAATGCCCCAACAACATTTATGGACTTGATGAATCAGGTTTTCAAGCGTTACTTGGATTCTTTCGTAATCGTGTTTATTGACGATATTCTAATATACTCCCGCAGTTAGGAGGTGCATGAGCAGCACCTCGGAATAACGCTTCAGACTTTGAGAGATAGTCAGTTGTACGCAAAATTTTCAAAGTGTGAGTTCTGGTTAGATTCAGTAGCTTTCTTGGGCCATATCGTATCAATAGAGGGTATTCAGGTAGATCCTAAGAAGGTAGAGGCAGTCAAGAACTGGCCTAGACCCACTTCAGCCACAGAGATCAGGAGCTTCTTGGGTTTGGCCGGTTACTACCGTCGTTTTATGGAGGGGTTCTCATCTATAACAGCCCCGATGATGAGATTGATTCAGAAAGGTGCCCCATTCAAATGGTCGGACGAGTGTGAGGCGAACTTTCAAAAGCTCAAGGCCGCCTTGACTTCAGCACCGGTGTTGGTGTTAACATCAGGTTCAGGATCTTACACGGTGTATTGAGATGCTTCCTGTGTTGGGTTGGGAGAGGTATTAATGCAGGAGGGCAGGGTAATAGCATATGTGTCTCGGTAGTTAAAGATTCATGAAAAGAATTATCATGTCCATGACTTAGAGTTAGCCGCCATTGTTCATGCGTTGATGATTTGGAGGCACTATCTTTATGGCGTACCATGTGAGGTTTACACGGATCATCGTAGCCTTCAGTATTTGTTTAAGCAAAAGGATCTTAATTTGAGACAGAGGAGATGGTTAGAGTTATTGAAAGACTATGACATCACTATATTGTATCATCCAGGAAAGGCCAATGTGGTGGCCGATGTATTGATTCGAAAGGTAGTAAGTATGGGCAGCCTTGAATTTATTCCAGTCGGTGAGAGGACATTAGATTCAGACATTCAGACTTTGGCTAATTAGTTCGTGAGGTTGGATATTTCACCCAGCCATATTTTAGCGTGTACAGTCGCCCGGGCTTCCTTATTTGAGCGTATCAGAGATCGTCAGGATGATGACCCGCATTTGATGGTCCTTAGGGACACAGTTCGGCAAGGTGGTGACAAGAAATCTACAGTTGGAGATGACGGTGTTTTGAGGATGCATGGTCGTATATGTGTGCCTAATGTTGATGTGCTTCTGAGTTGATCCTTGAGGAGCCTCACAGTTCTAAGTATTCTATTCACCCGAGTGCAACCAAAATGTACCAGGACCTGCGACAGCACTACTGGTGGCGAAGGATGAAGAAGGATATTGTTGCTTATGTGGCTCGTTTCTTGAATTGTCAACAGGTAAAGTATGAATATCAGAGACCCGATGGGTTGCTTCAGCAGATAGAGATTCCTGAGTGGAAGTGGGAGCGTATCACTATGGACTTCGTTGTTGGACTCCCACGGACTCAGAGGAAATTCGACGTTGTTTGGGTTATTGTGGATAGGCTGACTAAATCAGCACATTTCATTCTGGTGAAAAGTACTTATACTTCGGAGTGGTTGGCAGAGATATATATTCGAGAGATTGTTCGCCTTCACGGTGTACCCGTGTCTATCATTTCTGATCAAGGTACGCAGTTCACCTCGTACTTTTGGAGAGCAGTCCATCATGAGTTGGGTACCCGAGTTGAGTTGAGCACAACATTTCATCCTCAGACGGACGGGCAGTCCAAGCATACTATTCAGATTCTAGAGGATATGCTCCGCTCTTGTGTTATTGACTTTGGAGGTTCTTGGGATCAATTCTTGTCGTTAGTAGAGTTTGCCTATAATAATAGCTATCAGTCGAGCATTCAGATGGCTCCCTATGAGGCATTATATGGTAGACGGTGTAGATCACCGGTTAGATGGTTTGAGCCTGGAGAGGCTCGGTTATTGGGTACAGACTTAGTTCAAAAGGCCTTAGATAACGTCAAGATTATACAGGATCGACTTCATGCAGCTCAGTCCAGGAAAAAGAGTTATGCCAACCGTAAGGTTTCTGATGTGGCATTCATGGTTGGAGAGAGGTTATTACTTAGGGTATCTCCCATGAAGGGTGTTATGAGATTTGGGAAGAAGGGTAAGTTGAGTCCTAGGTATATCGGGCCATTTGAGATTCTTGAGAAAGTGGGGCAGGTAGCTTATAGGCTCGTGTTGCCTCCAGGGTTATCCTCAGTTCATCCGGTATTACATGTGTCTATGCTTCGGAAATATCACGGTGACTCGTCCCACGTGTTAGATTTCAGTTCTGTCCAATTGGACAAGGATTTGACTAATGAGGAAGAGCCGGTTGCCATTTTAGACCGGTAAGTTCGTCAATTTAGATCAAAGAGTTATCCTTTAGTTCGAGTGCCGTGGAAAGGCCAACCCGTTAAGGAAGCTACTCGGGAGTCCGAGTTGGACATGCAGAGTAGATATCCACACTTGTTTGCCGATTCAGGAAATTTTCTATGTCCGTTCGAGAACAAACGTTTGTTTTAGAGGTGGAGATTGTGATGATCCAAAGGGTCATTTTATGAATTAAGACCCAATTCTAGGCTTATTATCCATAAAAAGACTAATTTTAATCACCTCAATTCACGTGCGCAGTCCGGGCGTGAAACCGGAAAGTTTTTATGTGTAAATATGAGAAATAGTAATTTCTAGAGTTAAAATTTGGTTTTAGTTGACTTTGGTCAACATTTTGAGTAAAAGAACCCGGATCTGTGTTTCGACGATCCTGGGAGGTCCGCAGTAAAATATGGGACTTAGGCGTATGCCAGGAATTGAATTCCGAGGTCCCTGGCCTTAGAAAACAATTTTTGAAGAAAATTGTTCAGCTGGTTATTACAAGAAATAAAGAAATGAAATAATATGTGAAATTATTGGTATCAGGCCCGTATTTTGGTTCCGGAGCCCGGAACAACTTTATTATGATATTTAAGTCCTATCTGTGAAATTTGATGAGAATAGGAGTTGGTTTGACGTGATTCGAATGTCCGGTTGAAAAGTTAGAAATTTGAGTGTTTTTGAGAAAATCAGGAGTTTTGAGGTTAAATTTGTAGATTTTGATGTTATTTTGATGATTTAATAGCACGAGCAAGTCCGTATGATATTTTTATACTTGCGTGCATGTTTGATTTGGAGCCCCGAGGGCTCGGGTGAGTTTCGGGTAGGCTACGGAGTGGCTAGACTTAGAAAATTTCATCACAGCTGAAAATCTGGTGTTGCAGGCCTCTGATCTCGCATTTGCGAGATCAGGCTTTGCATTTGAGAAGTCCTTAGCCAACCCCAGATCTCGCAAATGCGAGATTTCTGTTCGCAAATGCGAGGTAGCGAAATGTCGCAAATGCGACAAAATTTATCGCAAATGCGATGACTGCCCAAAATCGAAGGGTTCGCAAATGCGAGATCCGCACCCAGTTAAATCAGATTTTAGACGGGGTTTTCACTTCTTTTTCAATTCTCTCAAATCCTAAACCTCCATAGGCGATTTTCCAAAGACCCAAACTTCTCCAAATCATTGGTAAGTGATCTCTAACTAATTCCTTTCCTTCCTTAAAAAGTTTTAACAAGATTTAAACCAAAAATCTAGAGTTTTCATGGTATGGGGTTTTTGGGTAGAACTTAGGAATTTCAAAATTTTGGGATTTAGACCTCGAATTGAGGTTAGATTCCAAAACCAATTGTATATCCGG
Organism: Nicotiana paniculata; assembly: GCA_005239505.1. Lineage (NCBI taxonomy): Eukaryota > Viridiplantae > Streptophyta > Magnoliopsida > Solanales > Solanaceae > Nicotiana > Nicotiana paniculata. The sequence goes on along the minus strand of ML330249.1, from coordinate 31,138 downwards.
GCTCGGGAGAGATTGGATAAACGGGTTTTGGTCCGAACCTCGAGTTTAGACCAAGCGGGCCCAGGGTCGATTTTTGTATTTTGATAATAAAACATAGGAAAACCATAGAGTTCCATTAAATTTGATTCCTTTAAGCAATAATTGATGATATTGAACCAATTATGATTAGATTCGAGCAGGTTAGAGGCAAATTCTAAGGGAAAGGCTGTGCTAGAGCAGTGATTGCTTGTGAGATTAAGGTGAGTGCTTGGTTTAACCTTGACTTGAGGGAATAGGAATCCCCACTTAATTGCTATGTGAATTTTCGTGTGTGTGGTGTATAGGTGAGGTGACGAGTATCTATGCACCACCAATTTGGTTGTTGAACATGATCCCTTTCCCGTTTCCAATTTATGTAATTCATGGCTTAATTGTTTTATGCTCATTGATGTCTCCATGATTACTTGGTTTCGTTAACTTGTTGTTAGATATTGTTTCAAGTATTTGGATGTGTTGGTTGTTCCCTTGGTTTCATTGTGATACATAAAAAGGATGAGTTGCTTGACAGTATTGATTATATATATTCTAGTCGGTTTCATTGTGAAATGATAAGATTGATGAAGTTGATGAGTTGTACAGAATTCTGTTTATAATTGTTGAGACAAAAATATTGTGAGAGGCTTTGGCCTGAATTGTGAAAATTTTCATAAATAAAGTGATATGATATGTATGGTGGGAACGGGTTGCACGCCGCAATAAGAGTGATAAGGGTGGACAGGTGGGATCAGGTTGCACGCCGCAATAGGAGCAATAAGGGTGATATTTATAGGGAGGAGCAATAAGGATGGACAGGTGGGAGCGGGTTGCACGCCGCAATAGGAGCAATAAGGGTGATATTTATAGGGAGGAGCAATAAGGATGGACAGGTGGGAGCGGGTTGCACGCCGCAACAAGGAGCGATAAGGGAGGACACTTATGTTTTACTGATTTTCAAAAGCAAAGATTTGAAAACTTACTGTTTTACTTTACTACTTTTCATATTTTGCACTTACTTTTGTTTTAAAGTCAAAGTTTCGAAATTTGGAAACTTATGTGAGATTTGGTTATAGCTGAGACCTGGAAAAGGTGGCTGAGTTATTCTAATTGTTGCTACAGTTATTGTTTGTTTATTTTAGAATTTTTCCTACTTGCTTTATTATATATTGTTTACAAGTTATATTGTTAATGCCCCGCCGTAGCCTCGTCACTACTTCGTCGAGGTTAGGCTCGGCACTTACTCAGTACATGGGGTCGGTTGTACTGATACTACACTCTGCACTCTTTTGTGCAGATCCAGGTACCAGTTAGAGTTAGGAGATTTTAGTAGTTGTCATCATATACTCGGAGACACGAGGTAGATCTGCTGGCGTCCGCATATTCCTAAAGTGTTCTCTTAATTTTATAGACATTGTTTTATTACATTGAAAACAGATACATAATTCTTTCAGCCCATTATTTGTAGTATTCTTAGTGGTTCGTGAATTATGACACCAGACCCTGGGGTAGTCTTATAGTTATATATTTAGTTCGTGGTTCGGCTTGATTATTGATTATTATTATTATTATTATTATTATTCATGAAGTTATTCGTTGGAAATTATTAGATTTAGTTTATTTTAAATTGTCTTATTGCGTTTAAGTAAATGTTCGAATGAAAATGGTTAATTAATTTCTAACATTGGCTTGCCTAGCAAGTATTGTGTTAGGCGCCATCACGATCCTCCGTGTTGGGAATTTGGGTCGTGACACACAGACAGGGACTCACCGAAGCGAAAGAGGTATGCCTACATTACTATCTGCTCACAATTTCTGTGTTTCTCCTTTAGAAATAGTCTACGCCCTAGATAAGCTCGGCCCAAAAGTGAAGTGGCCGCAAAAAATGAAGTCCGACCCAAACACCAGAAAGTCAAATGCCCTCTACGAATTCCACTAGGAACGAGGTCACAAGATCGAAAACTGCCTTGCTTTAAGGCAAGAGGTCGTGAACATGCTCCACCAAGGGCATTTGAAAGAACTAATAAGAGTCCGAGGAAGGGAAAACTTTGCTCGAGGACACGAAAAATATCAGGGTCCACCGAAGCTTCCCTCCCAGCACGTACCATCCAAATGATCATCGGAGGAGGCGATGATGTGTCAATCAACAACGTGAAGTTCACAACCACCCATAATCTGAAGCGGTCCATCACCCATGAACGGTATGACGACCTCGAAGAATGTATAATCTTCGATGAGTCAAATACCCACAGTTTGGTCTTCCCTCATTATGATGCCCTTGTTATTGCTTTGCGCATTTTAGATACTAATGTAAAACGTATTATGGTCGAATGACGGGAGCGACGCGTGCATCATCCACCCTCGAGTTCTCGCACAAATGAGGCTCGAGGATAAGATAGTTTCGCGTTGCATCACAATGAAGGGCTTTAACAATGAAGTTGAGTGGACGTCTGGAGAAATCACGCTACCCGTCCTGGACGGCGGTGTCACTCTGGAGACCACATTTCATATCATGGATCAGGACACCGCGTACAATGCCATCATAGGTCGGCCTTGGATACACTCCATGAGAGCCATCCCTTCCAGTTTATATCAGGTCATCAAATTTCCCACCCCGTGGGGGGTATTAAGCATACGTGGAGATCAATGCACTGCCTAAGAATTCTACCGCATCGCCCAAGACTGCACCTACACTCAACAATTGAAGGACAACGTCGAGGAGGCATAGCAATTAACAGGGTCGAGGTCGGGTGGTGACAAAAGGAAAGATGTCATCAAGAACCCCGAAATCATAAAGGCCACAGGATCAACTGTGGAAGACCTCGACTCCATGCAACTCGACAAAGATAATCACAACAAAAAGGCCTACATCGGCCACAAACTCTAAGAACCAGGTAAACTTCCCTAGTTTTTAGCTAACAATGCAGACTTTTTTGCTTTTTCCCATGCAGATATGCCAGGCATCCCGAAAGAGATAGCGACACATAAATTGAATGTCGACCCCTTCTACCCCCCAGTACGGCAAGTCAGGCGGAAATTCAATTCTGCGACAAACAACGTTGTCCGTGAGGAGGTTGAAAAATTGCTGGAAAACGGCTCTATCAGAGAGTCGAAATACCCCCAATGGGTCGCCAACGTGTTCATGGTAAATAAGAAGAATGGGAAATGGAGGATGTGTGCATACTTCACGGATCTGAACAAAGCATGCCCAAAAGACTCATTCACGCTACCCTATATCGACCTACTCATTGATGCAACAGTCGGGCGCGAGCTACTAAGTTTCCTAGATGCCTACTCGAGTTACAAACAGATCCTCATGGAAGAATAAGACAAGGAAAATACCACTTTCATCAACCATCAAGGGACGTACTGCTATAGGGTGATTCTGTTCGGACTGAAGAACGCAGGGGCGACATATCAAAGGTTGGTGACCAAAATGTTCAAGGACCAACTCGGAAAAACCATAGAAGTCTACATAGACAACATGTTGGTCAAGTCGAAGAGGAGGGAAGATCACATCGACCACTTGAGGGAAGCCTTCGACATACTAAGAAGATACGACATGAAATTGAACCCCGAGAAATGCGCCTTCGGTGTAACCTCGAGAAAGTTCCTCGGTTTCTTAGTATCACAACGAGTCGTTGAGGTCAACCCCGACCAAATGAAAGCTATAGAGGGAATACCAGAGAACTTGACCAGCAAGAAGCATGTGCAAAAGCTGACCGGTCGTATAGCTGCCCTATCAAGGTTCATTTCACGATCCTCTAACAGGTGCCAGAAATTGTTCGGCGTGCTCAAAAAATAAAATGGACTATAATAGAATTCCGAGTGCGTCGACACCTTTAAGGAACTAAAGGCATACCTATCCTCTCCCCTGCTGCTTGCCAAGGCAGAATCTGGGGAACGCCTCTTCATTTACCTGGCCGTGTCCGATGTAGCGGTAAGTGCGGTCTTGGTCCGAGAAAATAAAGGTACGCAATCTCCAATCTACTACATTAGCAAACTCTGGTCGGCGCCAAAACAAGGTACCCCCACCTCGAGAAGCTGGCCCTGTTTATGAAAGCTTAGACCTTATTTCCTGTGCCACCCCATTTCAGTAGTCATGACCTTTCCTCTAAAGATTATCCTTCACAAACCCGAACTGTCGGGAAGATTGGCCAAATGGGCCATTGAATTGAGCGAGCTTGATATAACCTATCAGCCGCGAACATCGATTAAGTTGCAAGTGCTTGCCGAATTCGTCGCCGACTTCATCGCAAAACTAATGCCCGAAGTCAAAAAAGAAGTCGGCATTCGTACCTCCTCCAAAATACACGACCTATGGGTTTTGTATACCGATGGAGCCTCTAATGCATCAGGGTCCGGACTGGGACTTGTGCTCGAGGCCCAACAGGCGAAGTGATTCGTCAATCCATAAGATGCCCAGATATGACTAAGAATAAGGGAGTATGAGACCTTGATTGAAGTATTAAAACTAGCACTCAAGTACGGAGTGAAACAAGTAGTCTTACGCTGCGACTTACAGCTCGTCGTTAATCAAGTCACAGGGACTTTCCAAATCAAGGAACAAAGGCTACATAAATATCAGGCCGAGATTTGCAAGTTGTTACCTGAGTTTAAGGAGTGACAGCTCGACCAAATACCATGAACACAGAACATCGAAGCAGACGACTTCGCTAAACTGGAGGCAGCCACTAAAAGCATAATCGGAGAAGGGAACGTGGTTATTGTCCTCCACTCATCGCTTGATCATATCGAGGTACGCACTATTAACCTAACTTGGGACTGGCGCTTTCGTATTGTCACATACTTGTAGGATGGCGTGCTTCCAAAGGACAAAAAAGAAGCCAAAAAGCTTCGAATGCAGGCAGCCAGGTATAGAATCATCAATAACGACCTATAAAAAAGGACGTATGGTGGCCCCTAGCAAAATGCTTAGGACCAAACCAGACACGACGCGTCTTAGAAGAAATCCACGAAGGTCACTACGGGGTTCATACCAGCAATCGAGCCCTAGTCAGATGCCTCATACGAGCAGGCTACTACTGGCCTAAAATGAAAAAAAGAAGCTACGGACTTTGTTAAAAAATCAAACCATGCCAAAGATACGCCCCCATGATCCACCAAGCGGGCGAGCACCTCTACTCAGTCACCTCGCCCTGGCCCTTTATCAAATGGGGAATGGACATCATCGGCCCCCTCCCAGCAGGACGAGGTAACGTGCGATTTCTTTTAGTTTTAACTGACTATTTTTCTAAGTGGATGGAAGAAGGCGTGTTCGCTCAAATACGCGAGAAAGAAGTGATCGCCTTTATGTGCTGGAACATTGTATGCCGCTTCAGCATCCCCAAAGAAATCAGTCGTGACAACGGACCACAATTCACGGGAAAGAAGATCGCCGAGTTCTTCAAAAATGGCACATCAAAAGAATACTCTCCACGCTATATCATCCCACAGGCAACAGACAAACGGAATCCTCCAACAAGTCAATATTGAATATCATGAAGAAGAAGAAGCTCGAGAATGCCAAGGGACTGCGCCCGGAGTTGCTGCCGGAAGTGCTGTGGGCATACCGCACAACTCCAAAGACAAGCATAGGAGAAACACCGTACTCATTAGTCTATGGCACTGACGTAGTGATATCGGTCGAGGTCGGAGAACCAAGTCTAAGGTATTCACATGAGAGTGGTCCAAGCAACGAAAAAGCAGAAGGCAAGACCTCGACGAAGCTGAAGACGAAGAGAAATGGCTTACGTAAGAATGGTAGCACGGAAACAATAGGCAGAGTGATACTATAACAAAAAATCGAAGGTCAGACCGCTCAAAGTCGGGGACTATGTACTCAAAGCCAAAACACAGGCAAGCAAGGATCCACGAGAAGGAAAACTAGGGACCAATTGGGACGGCCCATAAAAAATTACGGTGGCAAAAAGAAAAGGGTCATTCCAATTAGAAACAATGGAAGGAAAATTACAACCAAACAATTGGAACATCGCCCACCTCAAGTACTTAAACTTCTAAGGAAAGATGTTCTCCGAGTCGTACTCTTTTTCCCTCACCTGACTTTTATCCCAATTGGGTTTTCTCGGGAAGGTTTTTAACAAGGCGGCTGAGAGGGCATCTCGAAGTTAAGCACAAGTTCATTTCTCGACCCCTCAAATACTTCTCCAAGTCGACCAATGAAGGGACTATATAGGCTGGGACTGGAGCACCAGTCCAAAAATCAAATACATGTAGACCTCTCCAATGTATATATATGCAAGCAAAGTATGCAAACATATGATGTTCTCTCGTCTCCACCAAATTTAAAACTACACCAATCAAGGCACACACATTCGACATCATTTGAATTAATGAAGAGTAACATTCGACCTCTCTCAAATAAACTCACATTCGACCTCGCTCGAATTAACTCACATTTGACCTCGTTCGAATTAATAAAGAGTAACATTCAACCTCGCTCGAATTAACTCACATTCGACCTCGTTCGAATTAATAAAGAGTAACATTCAACCTCACTCGAATTAACTCACATTCGACCTTGCTCAAATTAACTCACATTCGACCTCGTTCGAATTAACTCACATTCGACCTCGTTCGAATTAATTACGAGTCACATTCGACCTCGCTCGAATTAACTCACATTCGACCTCGTTCGAATTAATAAAGAGTAACATTCAACCTCGCTCGAATTAACTCACATTCGACCTCGTTCGAATTTATAAAGAGTAACATTCGACCTCGCTCGAATTAACTCAAATTCGATCTTGCTCGTATTAACTCACATTCGACCTCGTTTGAAGTAATAAAAAGTAACATTCGTCCTCACTCGAATTAACTCACATTCAACCTCGTTTGAATTAATTACGAGTCACATTCGATCTCACCCAAATTACCTCACATTCGACCTCGTTCGAATTAGTAAAGAGTTATATTCGACCGAACTCGAATTCAGCTTATACTCGACCTAACTTGAACTCGCTTTAAAAGTTAACTTCGTTTGAGTTAATTATGGTGACATGGGACTTCACCTAAATTCAATCAAAGATATACTCGACCACGACCAAGCTAGCACATACTGACACAGTTCTTCTAATCAAAGAAATCACTTAAAGAAAATGTTCAAGGAAAAAATAGAAGACTCAAAAATAACAACAAGAACTATGATCATTTCAATCCAAAAAGGGTATCTTACAAAGGCTAGAAAGACACCCACAAAAACAAAACAAAAATACAAAGTACTACTCCGCGTCATCTCCGCCTTCATCACCGTCGCCCTCTTCACCATCCGGGTACTCGTTGTCATACCAAGTATCCTGCTCGATCTCGTCCAGTTCATCCTCGCCACTATCTTCCCTCAGCTTAGCAGGATCAAAACCACAGGCAACTCGAACTTCACGCGCCTTAGCACGAGTACCCTCAAACTCAACTTCAATAACTCTCCTTGCCGCCATCAAGTCCCTAAATATGTCCAACTAGCTAGGCCTTGGCATGAATCCATTTCTCGTACGAGTACCGCATCACGTCGGGAAAGGTGGAAGTGTGAGAGAAGATGGTCGAGCCAACAGTTGTGCCTTCTCGGCCTCGAGAGCGGCGACCCGATCATTGAAATTGGAAACCTCTCATTCAAGTTTGCCAATCCGCTCATCGAGCCTGGCCTCCCAAGAACGGCCGCCTCATCCTCACTCGCCCCATTCAGATCAAAGGACACGAATGACCTCCTCCGTCGCCGCCACTCTTGATAAAGCTACCTTTCGGGCTTCCTCGACCTGGCCCAATTTTGCCGTCGTTTCAACCAGCTCGTCACTCAAGCCATTAAACTGGGTCAAACTTTGCTCAATTTCAGCCCGCAGAGACGCCACCTGAGTTTGAAGATCCGCACATTCTGCCGCAACCCTCCTGCTCACCTCGAGCTCGTCTTTCTTGGCCCTGAGCGACCCCTCAAGCTCGCTGCATTTGCGTTACCCTCACAAGCTCTTCGTCTTTCTGTTTCAGCTCGTCCTTAAGAGACTAAAAGTTTCCATACACGCCAAGTCGAAGGCATAACTCAAGATGTTTGGAGTGGCACTCACGGTACTTCGACTCCATTCTCTTGAAGATAGCCCTCCTCCTCTCCTCCTGACGGTCACACTCAATCTCTAGAATAAGGGTCTAGCAAAGAAAGAACAGAATAAAGAAATTAGTAAAAACAAGAGAAGAAAAAAGAAAGGACGTAAAGAGCAACAACTTGAAAACTTACCCGCAGAGCCATTCCTGATATACCCAATGCGTCGTCGTCTAACATCCGTAATGTCCTATCCTCGGCACGGGAACAAAGTGGACCCAAGTCAGGGACTACACTCTCCGTATGCTTCAACAAGTCTAGGTCGAAGGGGATGACAATGCTACGACTAGTCCCATCCATCCTCACCTCCACCCGAGTGAACCCTTCGTTATACATCTGAACCTCCTCAGGGTCGATGTCGAAGCTAGACTCATAGTTGTCCACATATACACCTTTTCCCCTCACCTCGGCAGAAGAAGAGACGCCGGCTTTCCCTGACGGCGACGGATCACTCGTCGAAATAACTGCAGCTGCCTCACCTCGTTCTTCTATTTCCACGATGGTGTCAGGCAAGGTAGCCACTTTTACGCTTTCTGAATGGGGAAGAATCTCGGTGTCTAAAGACACACCACCCTCGGGCGCTGCCATGGCCGGTTCGGGTTCTCCCCTTGTTGGCTCTTCGGTTCCCCCTATCTCACTGCCAATCTCTATCCTTCGCCTTTTTGACGGAACTGCTTCCCCTTCGCTCAGCGAGGACTCGTCCACCAAATGCACAATGGGGGTCGAACTCTCCGCTGATGGAATTGTTGCTCGTCGGCTAGGTCCATGCGAGGCCGAGGTTCGGGAAGGAGCATCAATATGAGTAGGCTCGCTGGCAGCTGTAGCAAGCAACGATCCCGTAGAAGCACCCCCTGATGGAAGGCGGGGGTAGGAGCCTTCTTCTTTGTTGAAGCGTTCCAACCTCATACAAAAGAATTTAAGTTTGAATAAAAGAAGGAAAAAGAAAAAGATGTTAACGCAGAATCAACGAAGGGCCAAATAGAAGACTCAACAGTCGCAGAGGGCTTACAACCAAACTTCTTGTGGCATGACAACCACTCACGAATCCCCACTGTGTAAGGAAAAATCTGGCTCACCCAGTCCCGAATGTCAGCGACCAACATAGCAGGCTCTCTCTCGGCTGCACGAAAGAAGAAGAGCAGTTAGGTCATCGTCAAAGAAAAACAAGATGAGAAATCAGTTAATAGATATACTTACGAGCAAGGTTCCACATTTCTAGGAATCCGCTGGGGTTCGTCATTACGTGCTCAATTTTAACCTAGAAGAAATGGAAATTGAAATGGCGGTTGGCCCTATCATCCATCTTCACGACCGGCCCTTTGGTCCCACGATGACGAAGATGCAATATCGTACCTCTGAGGAAATTCGGTGTGAAGAGGTGTAGCAGGTGACGAATAGAAACTCCTCGGTTGGCCAACTCCGCGTATTTTATCAACATCAAAAAGTTTGTAAATGTATGGAGAAAGCTGGGCCTGGCAGACGTTGTAGTATCGGCAAAACTCCTCCGCTAATGGGGGAAGAGGAAGAGAATAGCCTACTCGGAACGGATATGCATAAAAGGCGCATTACCTATGGCAGTGAACCTGGACTACGTCTTTGCCAGCTGGGACCAATTTGACGTGGGCTGGGATGCTGTACTTAGCCCTAAGGTCGGCTAAAACGGTTGCATCTAATTCAGATAGCACTGGTTCAGGTTCCTCTGTGACCGATTTCGAGAAATCTGACTGAGCTTTATCATTTCGAGGAATGATTTCCTCCACAGTAGGAAAATTGTCGTCCTCAGCAACGACATCGATATCATCTGCGTGAAGAGGCATCCTCACTGCCAAAAGAGTGGGCTCAGTGCCCTATCAGGAGCATGGGAAATATCAGCCATTGTTGTTCGATCGTGAGTGCTGGAGATATAAACTCGAAGAGGGGCAGAGACAAGGGGAATCACTCGAACCAGAGAGTGTGAAAACAAGAGGCAATATGAAACAAGAACACAAGAAGGAGAAGGAAAGAAGAGAGAATGAAGGTTCAGAAAACTGGAGAATGTAAAGATCACCTCCAGGGGCTCTCCACCGGTATTTATAGTGAACAAGCACTTAAATCAAGAACACTAACCGTCAGGTACACAGGAATCGAAACGACAGTGGCACAAGAAGCGATGCAGCAGTGATGTCACCCTAAGATGACGTCATAGTTAGTTGTGGTTCCTAAAGCGCCACGTTGCCATCTCGTGCAAGATCCTATATACTCGATTCCCTCTATCTGAATTTTCCGATCACGGTCGATGATGTCCGCTCAACGAGGTCGACCAAAGGGCGATCTCGATAAGCGGAGTGGCTAACTGTATAAGTCAAAATCAGATTGAGGATCGAGTCGTGCAAAAGAGGATGCTAAGAGCGATTCCTAAAATCGCTATGAGTGGCGTGGTCGAGGTCGACCAGTGATCGAATGAACTACATAGCCTAGAGACCGGTCGTTGCCATGGTCGAGTGGAAGAATTAGGGATAACGACTAGTTTTGTACTGGTATCTTCAGAGGGAATATTCTGTTGAATATTCTCTCTGATTGTACTTTAGGGTTTTTTGGGAATATCCCATATAAATATGGGGAAAGGGGGACAATATTTTCGATGATAAGAACACTTGTAAAAAGATAAGCTCTCACGAAAAATACAAAGAACCACTTTTGAAGAGATTCAACCTTTAATGGATTAACTATTGTCATTTCCATCAGATCCAAAAAAAGTGCACAATATTCTCTCATACTCTTATCATTCATCATTGTCAGAGAAAGGAATTCTTCAACCCATTCAATACTGGGTGAATCTTCCTCCTTATTTATATTTATTGCCATTTAATATCATTTGTTGCTTGGTGTTTCTTGCATCCTATCACATCTAGACACAGTTATTTGTAACGCTTTATTCTGCTATAGTGTTGTTCATATCACCCGTTCAAGATCTAGAGTTATTAGCTTTAACTAGGATTGACTCTTCTTAATACTGATTAAGTAGTTTAACTAAAGATTATAATTTTTTTTTTATTTGTCAAACAGACTACACAATAAATAATACTTTAACAGTAGTTTGGTTACCGTTTATCAATTTATATTGACAGGTAACAGATTCACTATTTGAACTTAAAACATAACTAGTGTGTTTTAGCTAAGTTAATTTGTTATTAATGAAGTTAACTTAAACTTCGAGTACAAACAAAAAGAACAAGCCCCAGATCTATAGAGTAACTGAAATTCTATGCAACATTTCTTTTGTACCCTTGAATCTTCAAGCAACTGTTCTTCGTCACTTACGCTAGCCAAAGCTATAGCCTTTGGGTACTTGTGGATCAGAATACATTTTACAAAGTTTTTGACAGTGGTCTTGATCCTTGGGATAACATATTACGGAGTGAAAACGATTTTTTCCTAAGTTTCAATGTAGACTACTTTTTGAGTTTGTTAAATTCTATTTCTATAAGACTAAGAAAGTATCATCCAAAAACTGATCATTTGATTGGTATACACAGAACTGCATCATTTTTTGAATTGTCTGGGGATAGATGAGACATGTCCACATTAATAGGGATTAGGGAAGGGTCGAAAGGTGAATAGCATGGGTTGGCCGTTTTTAGAGTGATAACTGAAAAATAGATAATATTTGTAAAGTCATTAAAGAAATTTACTATTTTATGCCGAGTTAAAATATGAATAAAAATATCCTAACTGAAACACGAAAAATTCCAACATAATTTTATGTATAAACTTCCAAAATATTATATTATAAGTCTAGCACATTATGAAATTTTAGCCATTCTTGATTTCTGATTTCTACCCCTACGAAAGCAGATCAATTGTGGCATCTTGAGCCGGGAAAGCTTAACACGTGTACTAGGTTTAGTGAATATTTCCTCTTCAAGTAAGAGTGTAACTTAAATATATTGAGAGTTACACTATCAATCTACTTAAATATGTTATAATAGGTAACTTCACTGACTACAATTTAAATGAAAGAAAATAACGAATCTTGTGCGTTACTTTTTTAAGAAAAATAAAAATATCCCAATCTTTTAAATGAGCTAAATAGTTTCTTTCAAGTTAAACCCAGTTAGTGTTACTCGTTCCGGACCTTAATTACTTCCTCTTCAATTTATTTGTTTTAGAATTCTGAATCCAAGAACTCAAAGCTCTACTTAATGCTTGCTTACAGTGCCTGATCCTCCGCTTCCATTTCCCTTCTTTCTTGTTCAAATTCAATTAGGGATTAAAATTAGGCACATATCCATCTACTCCGAAGAGGTTAATTCGTCATCAATACATTGAATTTTGAGGTAACCACACTTATAATTGAATCAATGCCGTTATATTTCAATTAATTACTGCCGGATTCAGCCATAGCTACGGTTTGAAATTTTGGCAGAGCTCAAGATTTGTAAGAAATACTGTCATTGGAAAAATGGCAACTTCAGCTTCAAATTCAGTTACAAACTCCCCTATATCCTCCGCTGCTCACTCTCCTCCCCTTCTACGACATCAGGTCTCTCTCCCGTACCTAACTGCCTCCTCCATTTTCTTACGGCTTAACCTAAGTTGCCACTTTTTTTTTTCCTTGCTCCATTTTTGTTCCTTTTTCTGTAGGAGATCGCAAGCCCCACTGTTCCTGAAGAGTCAAAGGAGAAAGTGGTCAAAGATCCTCTCGAGTAAGTGTATAACTAGGATTTCTTATTTAACTGCTATTTTCTTGTGATAGTTTAGCTGAAAGTGTAGGGGTCAGCCTTTGCTTTTATTTTTAGTCTGCAGCTCTGTGTAATCATGGTCTTAAGTGCAATTTTTGATTGGCAGCAATTAAGAGATTTCTTGCTATTAGTTTGTTCATTTAAGACTGTCTTTTTAGAGAATAGACTCGTAAGGAATTACTTTTACCTATGGGAATAAGAAGTAGAATTTACTCATGGCTGATAGTCTTANCCCCCCCCCCCCCCCAAAAAAAAATAATTATCTGGTTTTCTTTTGTGATTCTACTGATCAGTATTTCCCTTGTATCTACCACAAAATTATGGAAAATATAGAGATAGAAGTTGCTGGAAAGCTTAGGAGAGAAAGAAGCCTTTTCTGTCAATTCCTCCTTTCCTCGACGAAGTCCAAGTTCGAATGGATTAATCCTAAGGAAAGAAAACAAGAGAATTATTTACGTGATAGTTAGGATTCAGCTAGTAGATATGCTAATAAAGGAAACCTATCGTTACAGACTTCCGATAATGATAGTCATTAATGGAAGGTGTTTGGCAAATTTAATCAATGCAAGTATGTTTAGGCTGTTAAGGTAGGGGGGAGTAACAGTCGTGGAGGTTCATTGTGAATCCTTTGGAGCCCATCAGTTATGTTTACTTTCTTGTGAATATAACCTATAATTATATCTGGCATCATGTGCTGCAATTGGATTTAAAAGCATAAGACGCCTAAATGATTTTTTTTTGTAAAGTAAGCAAGGACCATTGGCTACTATCTCCTCTCAAGTTAATATCCCCCTATATGTGCAAAGTGAACTTGGAGTTTGAAACTAAGATGTTAGGTGAATCCTCAAAATACATGCTCTATATTTAATGACAGAGATTTAGGACTTAAGCACTTTGACTGAAATAGCAAAAGCTGCTTGCCATGGTATCTGTTAACTCCATGCTTATCACTTACCAGAGATTCTCTTGTATTAAGCATTTCAATTGGTAAGCACAACGATACTCTCTCTGTTTTACGAATCAATTAATGAATGAACTGTTCTATTATTTCTACTAGTCTACATTTGTAGGGCCTGGAGATGACTTTTTGAGTCACTCCATATTTGGTACAATTTTGTCCCAACTTGTTTGAGATTAAGGCATAGTTGTTGTCGGTTCCGGTGGAATAATTTTTGTCCAAATTTTCCATTTTGAAACCTACTTAGAAGGATCAAAACCACGAGGAAAAGGGAAAAGCTAAGGGACAAAATAGAGGGCTAAAAAGGGTAATAAATGTGGATTTATATGATCCACCAGTTACCAATCTACCATATTTGTTTACCCACTTAATCTTGTTAAGTTGCATTAAATAAACTAGGAGTATTCAAAATTCCAGTTGTGTCAAACTAGCAAAGCTTTGTAGTAAGATAGAAATTATTGAAATGGAAGAGAACAAGAACCAGACAAGGAGGAACCAAAACGAGTAGAACATTTTTAGCACAAGAAGTTTCTTTGGATTGACATTATCAAAGTAGTAATTTCGTTGGGGGCAGAAGTTTCACTTTATTTTGACTTCTCTTCTAATTAAAAACATAACTAATAGTCTTCTGCTCTGTATATTGGGAAAAGATCATCTTACTTTTCATTCTTGTCTATTAAATAAAGACAATAAAGTTTCCTTTGATTGGAAACATACTTCATTCACTATTCATTATCTCTATAATACCATAAAAAAGTTACAGCTACCTTATTTGGACTCCACTTTTCTAATAACCACAGTAATTTCAACTGTACCCTTCATGTCTATGTCTAATCAACTAAAAATGGTTAATTTTGGAGTGGAGTATAGGAAAACAATTAAAACTTTTTAGGTATCAACTATTGCGTACACATCTAAGTTCTCATGTTAGGCCATCGCTAGTTAGATTTTGTCTTCCTATTCATAAATTTTTTTAATCTTCTCAGGATGCTGCTATTTTTGTAATAAAGTGTGTTTTCATCTTTTACAGTTAATATCTTGAAAACAGCTGTCTTGGTGATAACTAAGCTCAATGTTAGTAGTTTGTAGCTCTTGCACGATCTGTGATATTGTGACCATTAGTCTTAGTATCTTAACGCTCGACCCCTGGTGGCCTAAAATTTCTACTTATTGGACTGAACTCTTGGTGAGCCTAGTGGGGATGTATGCTGGGCCATTTACTGGAAACTATTGTGAGCCCAATCAAAATTCAGTTGAAGATTCCTATTAGCTGTTCCACATGTTCAAATATAAATGTTTTTGCATATTTGTTGCTTTGATTTAGTATTATCACAATCTACTAAAATGATCCTACTTTTCCAATTATTCAGTAGCATGTACATAATTATTTAAGAATGGGGAATGGGTTTCCTTCCAATGTTCATATTGCTGGACTCTTGGACACCTCAGTGAGTGCCGCATTTGCAATTCTCTGAATCTTTATAAAATAAAATAAAAAGACTTTATGTACTTCAAGAACTACCTATCATCTTTGTTGAATGTGTATATGATGTTTTGGTGGTCTGATTTATTGGAGAGGTTGCTCTTTTCCATTCAGATTCCTATACTTGTTTGCTGGTTTATCCTGTGATTATGGATTAGCTAGCAGACTAGTCATTCTCGTATAGAAGTACATGTGTCATCTGCAGTGTGCCTGTGCACAAGGGCCCATGTTTTGCGCTGGTGTCGGTGAATGTTTCCTTGCAATTCCAATTTTAATTTTTTTGTGGATATAATAAAATTTCTATACTTTTTTATGGAAGTATCTTTTGTCACGTTTAACATTCAACCAGCAAGCAATTGATACCTTCTTCGGGTGGGTTGGAATGGCAATCTACCCAAAAAGAATTTTTACAAAACATGCAAAATCATAGACAGAGAAAAGGACTTTGTTTATTTGCCCCAAAAATATAAATCCTGTCTATGCATTTGCTATCAGTTGAACTAAAGGAACTTGTTATATAGTTCCCTACTTGCAATTTAACTGTGTATCACTGTAATTGTATCTTTTTCTTTGGGGTGGGGGGTGGGGGTGGGGTTGTGCAACTGTATTTCTCTTTCCAATTAAAAAATTGTATTTCCATTTCAGCTTTTAAATTTGCTGCAGGGGGCATGAGAAAACGAAATATCGAAAGAAAAGATTTTTTACTATGCTTTTATCAAGTGTTATTAGTTGCCCGTGATGGTTAATCTTAATTCTGTAGTACTGATCCTGCTACAGCGCTAATTCCAAGTTCTGCCTAAGTCTTATATCTATATAAAAGTAATCTGAACTTGATGGAGGTCCTAATACCTAACTGTTTCCATGCTATCATGTAGTGATATGGAGAGCCGACAGCTTGAGAAGTTCAAGAGGTATGAGGTTGAGTCCAGCAGATATTTAATGTCCAAGTACTTCTCAGACAAGACAATTTTTGGAGGTAAATATTCTCACAGGACACTACAATAAGGCTAACTTCACTAAGTATTAAACCACAATTATTCTTTTCTTGTTGAAGGTGGAGGTTTATAATTATTTTGTATGTCGCAGAACTGCATTTAGTTGAGGGATACTCCTACGAACATTCACATGTTTTAGGAATTTTTCTGTTTATCGGTTCGCCCATTTTCGCTTGCCCAATTAAGTGTCTTTTTGGGGAATTAAGAAATTATATTTACCAGGAAAAGATATACAGTCATTACAAAAAACCCAAACTAAGAAAAACCAACAAACTGGAGTTGGACAGCAGGCCCCAACACCAGTTAACTCCATAGCAACCTGACTACACCTAGCTTAAGGATAAAAGTTCAACTGTGCTAATCTTTCTGCTAGCTTTGCCTTCATCTGGCCCCTGCAATATACTTCTTGTATCACCTGCTTTACTAATTTCTGCACAAGACACAATTCTGATCACTCACTAAACCTCAATTATGCAGCCTATCCTTTGTAGGAAGCTTTCCATTTGCTGCTATATTCATAGTGAATAACCACCTAGGAGAGCCAAAGTTATTGCAAAACAGTTCTCTCCTGGGGATTTTTGGAAATACACCTCAGCTTCTGATACATAATCTTGATAGAGAAGCAATTGTTCTAAACTATTTCGGAACAAGATTTAAGGGGTTTGAGACAATGTTAGACATTTTCTTTTCTCTTTATTCTTTTCATGTGAAGCAAAATTGTTTGAAAGACTAGTGGTTTACCAGTACATCTTCAATTATTTTAGTTGTGCCGTTTCACTTTGCATCTGCTTTTTAGCATAGCAGAGCTACTGGTTACCGGGACATGGACTAGCCACTGGTGAACCAAATGCCTCAACCTCCTTTAATTATTAGTGCTGAATCAATTTCTTCTTTTTTATTTAACTTCTTCTGACCTATGGCCTCTGTAAATGAATGATATTGAGAACTCAGAACTGGCATGTCTCGATGACCTCTCGCTGAATGTATGGGTTGTGAATATGCTACCTCTTTTGAGTTATAAGAGAATATAGTAAACTTCATATTTTGGTCAATAGCAGTCAATGCTTTAATAATGTGTTTTAGTTTTAGGTTGGCATTGGTTGGCTAAGAATCGTTTCTGTTGAAAGCATTGACTTTATCCTTTCCTAAAGTAGCAAGTTGATTAGTTCGTTGACATGATCAACTTCACTGGCAATTGTTTGCAGGAAACATCTTTGACGTAAAAATGACTATAAATGGAGAGCAAATAAAAGTAAGCAGGTATGTATAACAGATATATATTAGCTTGTTGATTGAATTGTATGTTTTGTTGCCTCAACATCTTCTTTTGCCAGATTTCCTGGGTACCAATCATATGCAGATCCTGCTAATTTTAATGATGATAGCAGTAGCGACGCAATTTCTACAGTGGAAACTACACCACTGAGTGCTAATGGGCAGCAACCTTCCAACAAAGGCTACTAATTTTAGAATTTCTTTCCTTTACCATCTTAGTCAGTAGAAATCTCCTGCACTTTTAATAAATCTGAATTTTTTTGTAGTAGATCATCTAGCAATGCCGAGAAACTTATATAATTTTTAGCAATATCTGAGGACAAAAGTACTAACTTGCTTGGAATTGAGACGTAGTTATAATTGTTATTGTTGTTGTATTCTGAGGACAGCGATAAGAATTTGGACCGCTGGTTGGTTGGTTATCCCCAACTGTGGTGCCTAGTTGGTCCGGCTTGAATAGTATGATGTACCAGTGACAAATTGTTGTTGTCCTTTTAAAACCCTTGATACTATAAGAATGTAGAGAATATTGTCACTCTACCTCAATTATGTTAATCGCCTTATCAGGATTAGGAAAGGATATCGCACGAGGATTTGTTGAATCACCAGTTAAAATCCACCATATTTGTTTACCCAATTTATTTTGTGAAGTTGCATTAATTAATCGCATTTGGAGTCTTCGAGCTTCCAGTTACATCAAATTAGCAAAGCTTAGTAGTAAGAGTATAATATTAATCAAATTGCTCTCTTTTTTTACACGTGGGAGATTTACTTTTACATGTAAGAGATTTGTCTTTTATACCTAAGAGATCTAAAAAGGTTATTTTTTTAATTTTATAATTGTAAAGGGGTGTATATGGTTAAAATCGATCACACTCGATTTTACGGGCTCGAGGGTCTGCCTCGAGAGTAGTCCGTACCGAAGCAAGTTCGAACTCGAAGAACACGAAGACTGAGGGATCGAGATCAGGCTAAATCGACATCGAAGTAACGGAATAGCGAGATATCCGCAATCAACCACGACTCCCGGCGGGAATCTCGAAATTGGCGGAACCATTAACGGTTATTAATATCAATCATGTGTTTTGCTTCCGAAATGAGAGTTTTACCTTACTTAGAATTCCTCTACTATATAAAGAGGAACCATGTTCATTTGTAAGACACACGAATCATATACGCTTTTACTGAGAAATACAAACACCCTGCTCTTTTACTTGCTCTTAATTCTCTATTGTTCTTATTGCCCATATTATTCTTATTGTTCTTGTGGTTCTTAACGTTCGATCTCGAAATTATTCCAAGCCGAGGTCGATAACTTGCAAACGGTGCTGGTTTGATCTATTACAATCATTTAATTTCTTTATTTATTTAGCTATTTATCAATTGGCATTGAATTAGATCACGTATCATTATAACCACATTACAAGTTTAATTGTTACTCGTATTTCGAGGTAAACAATTTGGCGCCCACAGTGGGGCTAATGATAATAGTGATTGTTTAGTGCTAATTCTGGTATAACACACTATTTTACGCTTGTTTCTTGTCAAGAATTTTATTTTCGGGTTGAATCATGTCAAACTCGCAAAACACATCTGCACACGGTGATAACGGCTTCGGAATCCACGGAGAAAACGAGAATGTTATCGCCCCAGGAATCGAGGTGCCACAGGCTGACTTTGGAGGAGCACCACCCGTCAACCGGTTGATGTCAGTTCTCATGTTGCCTTGAATGCGGACTTGGGTGCACACCCCGAGGGAAGCATAAACAGAGAGGGTCGAACTGACAGTCGAGGAACACATGGCAGAGGAGTCGAAGGTGTCAGTCTCCAAGTTATATTTGAAATGCCGCAAGCCCAACAAAACGCCATTGCTAAGTTGCAAAATCAGCACAGGGCACCGAATAGGGTCGAACAAGATGCTACTCGCCGTACCGAGCCAGTTCCTGAAAGGTCAGGTGATAATACTTCGACGACCGACCCTGCTATAATGAGGATGCTCGAGGAACTAACTAAGAGAATAGAATCGGGAGAAAAGAAAATCGAGGCCAACGACAAGAAGGTGGAAACTTATAACTCTCGAGTTGATCAGATACCGGGGGCACCACTGATCTTAAAGGGAATGGACTCGAAGAAGTTTGTGCAAAACCATTCCCTCTGAGTGCGGCTCCGAAGCCCATCCCAAAAAAGTTTCGTATGCCCGATATACCTAAATACAACAGGACTTCAGACCCCAATGAGCACGTTACTTCTTATATGTGCGCCATAAAAGGTAATGATTTAGAGGATGACGAGATCGAGTCTGTACTGCTAAAGAAATTCGAAGAGACCCTGTCGAAGGGAGCTATGATTTGGTACCACAACCTGCCGTTGAACTCTATCGATTCGTTTTCCATGTTGGCGGATTCATTTGTAAAAGCACACACTGGTGTCATAAAGGTTGCAACGATAAAATCAAACCTCTTCAAAGTGAAGCAGAGGGATAACGAGATGCTAAGAGAGTTTCTATCTCAATTCCAAATGGAACGTATGGAATTACCACCAGTCACTGATGATTGGGTTGTTCAAGCTTTTACCCAAGGATTAAACGAGCGGATTTCGATCGCATCACGCCAGTTGAAACAGAAATTGATCGAGTACCAGCCGTGACTTGGTCAGATGTTCACAATCGATATCATTCGAAGATTAGGGTCAAAGACGACCAATTGGGAGCCCCTTCATGTTCAGTACATCCAAACAGGTCGACAGGTAAAAACCAGAGAGATATTGATAGAGAATCGAGGCCGAATAAAGATCGATATCAGCCGTATGTTTCAGATCGAAGGAATAACGGTTCGGGACGCAACTCTGCTCGGAACGATCGAAGGGATGACCGATGGAAGAATTCTTGGGGACTAATGAGTAAAACTGGCTTCGACAAATATGCAGATCCCTACAGAAGCGCCCCGGTTATCGGAGTATAATTTCATCGTCGATGCATCGAGGATTGTATCAGCTATCGGAAGGATCAAAGACACAAGGTGGCCTAGACCTATACAAACCGATCCTTCTCAGAGAAATCCAAACCTAATGTGCAACTATCATGGCACATATGGCCATAGGACCGAAGACTGTAGACAGTTAAGAGAAGAAGTAGCTCGATTATTCAACGAAGGCCATCTTCGAGAATTCCTTAGTGATCGAGCCAAAAATCACTTCAAGGAGAGAGACGCCAACAAAAAAAATGAGCAGGAAGAACCTCAAGCATGTTATCCACATGATCTTCGGCGGGGTCGACATCCCGCAAGGGCCTATATTCAAACGTACCAAAGTATCGATCACAAAAACGGACTCGAGACTATGTGCCCGAAGGCACTCTATCATTCAATGACGAAGAAGCATAAGGCATCTCTCAACCGCACAACGACGCCCTGGTAATTTCTATTTTGTTAAATAAAATTCAAGTTAAACGCGTTCTAGTGGATCTAGGTAGTTCTGCAAAGATAATCAGATCGAGGGGCGTAGAGCATCTCGGCTTGCTAGACCAGATTGTACTTGCATCTCGATTCCTAAACGGCTTCAACATGTCTAGTGAAACAACAAAAAGGGAGATAATCCTACCAGTGAATATGATAGGGACCATCCAAGACAAAAAATTTCACATCATCGAAGGTTACATGAGGTATAATGCACTGCTCGGAAGGCCCTGAATCCACAACATGAGGTAGTAACGTCGACCCTTCACCAAATGATGAAGTTCCCAACAGTGGATGGTGTGAAAATAGATTATGGGGAACAACATGATGCAAAGGAAATGTTTGAAGTCGACGAGGTGACTCTGATATCAGCACCTTCGACCTAAGAAAAGTCGAGCATCAAAGATAAGCAAGTGGCCAAATAGCAATCACCGTCCCAGCCTCGACCGAATCGGATCAACAGGTAATCGAAGAAGAAGAAGAGTATTTTCTCACTCCTTGAACCTTCGTAGTTCCGGAAGAATCGGATGCAACCAAGTCAACGGTCGAGGAGCTGGAGCAGGTGATACTGATCGAGTATCTACCCGAACGAAAGGTATACCTGGGAATGGGGCTGAACCTCGAACTAAGGAAAAAACTCATTCAATTTCTTATTGATAACATTGATTGCTTTGCATGGTCCCATTTAGACATGAGAGGAATCCCATAGAAGATAACGACTCATCGGCTGAGCCTGGATCCCAAGTTCAGACCGGTAAAGCAAAAGAGAAGGCCTCAGTCCGAGGTAAAGCATGCCTTCATAAAATAGGAGGTAACCAAACTTCTTAAAATAGGATCCATTCAGGAAGTAAAGTATCCTGAATGGTTACCTAACGTAGTCGTGGTCCCCAAAAAGGGGAACAAACTTAGAATGTGTGTAGATTATAAGGACTTGAATAAAGCATGTCCAAAAGACTCTTTTCCCTTGCCTAACATCGATCGAATGATCGATGCTACGGCCGACCATGAGATACTTATGTTACAACCCATATTCATGTACGTTGGTTCATGCCATAAGTTAGTCGAAGTAAATATGAGAAGAGATTATCTTTGAGACGATAAGAAGCTAATCATATTGGTCTTAAATGATACAAGAGTGTATAACGGTGATTAACAAGTATTAGAAGTTAAACGAATCAAGAATGTTGTAACCCGTATTTTTGGGCAAACCTAGGGGTTCTTAATATTCTCAAGAGGTTTTGTTTTAAGGTATTTGATTCATATAATATATGTATCATAAGTCTTGAAGTCAAATGAGTTATGAAACAAAAGTCGACAAAAAGTGTCGCAACTTATGTTCATAATTTTATTTAAACTTTAGGTAAAATGTTACTAAGATTTTTTTCCCAGTTTACTTGGAATTAAGGGGTGATCTACCCACCAAATTGAAGATCTATGAGTCTAGTTTGCAAATCATTAAACCGTTTATCAATACGACGTCGTAGTAGAGAGATATAGGCATTGTTGCGAGACTGCACAGGCTGCTAGGTGACAAGTAGGTGTGTCACCTACTTGGTTAAATGAGAACCCAAAAATAGGTAATTTAGGGTCGGCCAAAGAGCCCATTTAAAGGCTTATATCCTGAAATATAGCCCTCATTATATATCACAAATAACCATACCTAAAATCCTGCAAATTTCCTCCCAAAAATTATCCACAAACCCTAATTGATTTTCTCTCTCTTTCAAGTTCTTATTGGGGGGTAAAACCTAGAGTTTGAAGAACCAAGATAAGGGATGAGTTATCCAACAAGTAAGGTAAGTTTACTTATCTATTTCATCCATTTTTTCTGCTGTAATTCATGTTAATTCGTTCTATACTTGTAAGAACTCACGGGACGGTGATCGGAAGCCGTGAGTTCGAGTTATTCACTTGTAGCAGACTGTTTTGTGTTGCTGTTGGGCTGCGTGTTTTACTACTGTTTTGTGGAGTTTTGGGGGAGGAAGGGTGTTGGGAAACACCATATAGATTTAGGGTGGTGAGCTGGTCATTCATTGTAATATTTCTGGGTCGTTTGACACTATTACGGTGGTCGTCTTATGTATGAAGTGATTAGGTTGTGTGGACTGTTTTTGGAGTCTCAATATGATTATTATTGATGTTGTTTGGGCTGTTAGGTGATTTTTTTGACTTGTGTGAAGTCATATATATAGGGGAGGTGCTGTCCGTTTCATCATAAAATATGTTATGGTCGATACATAATAGTTACGACGCTTAAACGATAACGATAGTGCCGTTTCTCTTATTGTAGATTAAGGAGTCGTGACATTTACATAGCTTGAGGTTGGGCAGTATATATGCAAAGTATGTGAGGATATACCTTTCCTTCTTTTGCACGACTCCGATTATACATAATGCAATGAACGAGCTTCCAAAGATACTCTACTCTTAGAAGCTAGCAGTACTTACATTGTTTCCCTTCTTATGGAGCAATTGATGTTGAGGTTGCTTCTCTTATTCTTATGTTATCAATGTTATTGGTACTTCCTGATTCTTATAAGATTCTTGATGAAGAGTTAGTCCTAATAACGTGTACGGAGAATATCGACCTTACGTCACTCCGAAAGGTTCAGAATATGATTCCAATGAGTCCTACATGCATTATATATATGTATCTATTTTACTCTACCGAGCCGCGCTATAGTAGACTGGGTATGGCACCTATTGTACAACCACTGATCAGTTGGGTTTTACCGAGCTCCACGTGGCCGGGTACATTTTACCGAGCCTATTACGGCCGGGTACGATATGATGATTATGTTCCCTACAGAGGCGTATGTTTTAAAAGTTTATGTATATATATATGTATGTATCACGTATTTCATGTCACTAGCCCTCAGAGGTACCCAAATGTTAGAGGTTGTATATACTCTATCTCTATTTACATTAGTGTTCTTACTTATGCTTTCCTGCCTTACATACTCAGTACTTTGTTCGTACTGACGTCCTTTTTATTTGTGGACGCTGCATGTTGTGTTGCAGATCTTGATAGGCAGGTAGAAGAAGCTCCCCACCACAGTAGGCTTCCTAGTTCAGCGGTTATTGGCAAGATCCCTTCTCCGGACTTGCCGTGGTCTTGGTATGCATTTTTGTTATAGATATTATGGGTATGTCGGGGCCATGTTCCGGCAATGTTATATCACTTATGCTCGTTTAGAGGCTCATAGACAAGTATCGACTCATGTATAGTTGGTATGCCTTGTTTGCTAATTTTTGTTGTATAGTCTTTCATGGCAGCGTTGTAGCTCGTACCATATATGTAGTTTCTTAGTATTCTCTTCATCCCATGTGATGTATGTTCATGCCATTATCTTTCATTGTTTATTGTTCATGATCTATACCTACCATTTATATTGATCTCGTCGGCCCTTAAAGATAATAAAGAAGGTTTGATAAAATGTACGTTGGTGGTCGGCAAGTATGGCCCGGGTGCTAGTCATGATCCTCCAGTTTGGGCCGTGACAAACTTCGTATCAGAGCAAGTCTATCCTAGGGGTTGTCTATGAGCCGTGTCTAGTAGAGTCTTGATTATGGATGTGTAGCGCGCCACATTTATAATCAGGAGACTACATGACATCTAGGGTTGTTACCTTCTTCCTGAATCTAAATCGTGCGTAGAGTTGAGTCTTCAGTGTTCGTATCTAATATTAACCTTGTTTTATTTCAGCGATGCCTTCGACTAGGAAGCAAGCGATTAGTAGACAGCTTGATATAGCTGTGGGAGAGGGTACCGGTCAGGTGCCTCAAGCCAGAGCAGGCCAAAGTGAGGGTCAGGGTTAGATGCCGTCTCATAACTCATCTACTCCGTCTCATCCAGAGGATATTATAAGGCACCCAGCACCACCAGTTTCTCCGTCTGGCCCTACCGACCAGGATATGCGGAGTGCACGCATTTATTGACTAGCTTGGTAGTTGCTCAGTCTCAGAGGGAGAATACCGTTGTTGTTGATAAACTGGATAGTACGAGAGTTCGTGATTTTATTAATCTAGACCCTCCAGTGTTTACCAGATCAGACCCCAAGGAGGACCTGCAGACTTTTATTAACCAGGTTCATCGTACATTGCGGGTTATGCATGCTACAGATACAGAGGGAGTAGAGTTGGCTTCTTATCGGTTACGGGATTTAGCGATTTTCTGGTATGATTGTTGGGAGAGATCCAGGGGTCTGAACGCCCCTCTAGCTGTGTGGAAGGAATTTTTTGAGGCCTTTCTTCGTCACTATTTGCCAGTTGAGATACGACGAGCTAGAGCTGATAAGTTCTTGAACCTTAGACAAGGTAATATGAGTGTGCGAGAGTATAGTATGCAGTTTGATTCTTTAGCAAGGTATGCTCCCCATATGGTGGCCGAAATGAGTGATAGGGTGCATATGTTCGTGAACGGGTTGGGAACACATCTGATAAATGAGTGCACGACAGCCTCCTTGGTGGAGGGCATGGATATTTCCTGTATTCAGGCTTATGCCCAAACCCTAGAGGATCGTAAGCGCCAACAAAAGGCAGATAGGGAGCAGGATAGGGGCCAACATAAGCGGGCGAGATTTGTTGGGTATTCTCATGACTTTAGAGGTAGTGTTAGGCCCCAGTATTCAAGGAGTTCAGCGCCACCTGTAGCTAGTGCTCCTCCACAGTTTCAGAGGCCTCGATATGATCGATTTACCTATTCTGGTCTAGGTCAGAGTTCGCGGGCATCAGGCTCGCAATGTCATAGGGATACTAGTCGGACGAGACCCCCAACACCCGTTGTGATCAGTGTGGCAAGGCCCACTTTGGAATGTGTCGTCGAGGTTCTGATGCGTGCTTGTGGGAAGCCTGGCCATATGATGCAGAATTGTCCTAACAGAGAAGGTGGTGGTATGGCTCAGCCAACTGGATCTGTGTCTCGTTCTTCCTCATCAGTTCGACCTCCATCACGAGGTTTTCAGCATTCGACATGTCGTGGTAGAGGTAGAGGTGGTATGTCGAGTTCGAGTGGTGCTCAAAATCAAACCTATGCTCTAGTAGGTCGACAAGATCTCGAGTCGTCTCAGGATGTTGTTACAGGTATATTGTCTGTGTTTTCTTACGATGTATATATGTTGATTGATCCGGGATCTACATTATTATATGTTACACCCTTTGTGGGTAATAAGTTTGGCGTTGAACCTGAATTGATAAGTAAACCACTTGTGGTATCTATTCCTATAGGAGATTCGATGATTGCTAGAAGGGTATATAGAGGTTGCACAGTGATGATTTGTACTCGTCAAACCTCAAAAAATTTATTTGAATTAGAAATGGTTGATTTCGACGTGATAATGGGAATGGACTGGTTGGCCTCATGCTATGCAAATGTTGATTGTCGTACGAAGATGATTAGGTTTCAATTTCCTGATGAACCCGTTATCGAATGAAAAAGGAACATTGCTACGTTGAAAGGTAGGTTTATTTCCTATCTTAAGGCAAGGAAGATGATCTCAAAAGGTTACATTTATCATCTCGTTCGCGTTAGGGATGTGGAGGCGAAGCCGCCTACTCTACAATCCATCCCCGTGGTCAATGAATTTCCAGATATTTTTTTAGATGAACTCCCAGGCCTTCCTCCTGAATGGGAGATTGAGTTTAGCATTGATGTATTGCCTGAAACTCAACCTATATCTATTCCTCCATACAAGATGGCCCCGGCAGAGTTGAAGGCGCAGTTGAAGGACTTGTTGGATAAGGGCTTTATTAGGCCTAGAACTTCACCTTGGGGTGCGCCAGTCCTGTTCGTGCGGAAGAAAGACAGGTCGTTAAGGATGTGTATTGATTATCGACAGTTGAATAAGTTTACTATAAAGAACAAGTACCCACTTCCAAGGATTGACAACATGTTTGACCAACTCCAGGGTGCCAAGTATTTGTCCAAGATTGACTTATGTTCAGGGTATCATCAGGTGAGGTTAAGGAGAAGGATATTCCAAAGACGGCCTTCCGGACAAGATATGGTCACTTTGAGTTCTTGTTGATGTCGTTCGGACTAACAAATGCCCCAAAGATTTTATGGATATCATGAATACTGTATTCAGGCCCTATCTTGATGTGTTCGTGATCGTATTCATTGATGACATTTTGGTG
The DNA here is from genome assembly GCA_005239505.1 of Nicotiana paniculata. NCBI lineage: Eukaryota > Viridiplantae > Streptophyta > Magnoliopsida > Solanales > Solanaceae > Nicotiana > Nicotiana paniculata. The sequence continues at coordinate 4,003 of ML330249.1, read as the reverse complement.
TATTCTCGTTCGGAGGCGGAACATGCGAGGCACTTGCGGATAGTATTACAGACGCTTCAGGATCATAAGTTATATGCTAAGATCTCCAAATGTGAATTATGGCTGAACTCAGTAGCCTTCCTTGGCCATGTGATATCTGACGAGGGTATTAGTGTCGACACTCAAAAGATCGATGCAGTAAAGAATTGGCCGAGACCTACAACACCATCAGAAGTCCGTAGCTTCCTAGGGCTAGCAGGATATTATAGGCGATTTGTAGAAGGGTTTTTCTCTATATCAGCACCATTGACTAAGTTAACATAGAAAGCTACTAAGTTCCAGTGGTCTGACGCTTGTGAACGAAGTTTTCAGGATTTAAAGAATCGATTGACATTTGCGCCAGTGCTCACTCTCCCAGAAGGAACAAAAGGTTATGTGGTATATTGTGATGCCTCAGGTATAGGTTTGGGGTGTGTATTGATGTAACATGGGAAAGTGATTGCTTATGCATCAAGACAATTGAAGAAGCATGAAAAGAATTACCCGACCCGGGATTTGGAATTGGATGTAGTAATATATGCTTTGAAGATATGGCGGCACTACTTATACGACGTCCATGTTGACATCTACACATATCACAAGAGTTTACAATACATCTTCAAGCAGAAGGGGTTGAATTTGAGGCAGCGTAGGTGGCTTGAATTACTGAAAGATTACGATGTCGAGATATTGTACCATCCCGATAAAGCCAATGATGTGGAAGACGCTCTCAGTCGTAAGTCAATGGGAAGCTTAGTACACATTGAGGCAGGTAGACAGGGTTGACTAAAGAGCTTCATCAGCTAGCCAATATGAGAATTAGATTGTTAGACTCTGATGACGGAGGGGTTACTGTACAGAATACATCATAATCATCTTTGGTAGCCGAGGTAAAATCACGACAATATAAAGATCCTACCTTAGTACGATTGAGAAAGAGCATTCAACAATGTAAAATTACGGCTTTTGAGATCGGAGCAGATGGGGCATTGAGATACCAGGGCCGGTTATGTGTGCCTGATGTGGCAGGGTTGAGAGAGAAGATTATGATTGAGATTTATCAATCCCGATATTCCATCCATCCCGGCTCGACAAAGATGTATCATGATGTTAAGGAGCAGTATTGGTGGGATAACATGAAGAAGTCTATTGCAGAATTTGTAGCCCAGTGTCCTAATTGTCAACAAGTAAAAATTGAACATCAGAAACCCAGTGGATTGCTTCAGAATATAGAGATTCCGACCTGGAAATGGGAGGTGATTAATATGGACTTCATTATTGGATTACCTCGCTCTTATCATAAGTTTGACTCCATATGGTGATAGTTGACCGACTTACAAAACGTGCCCATTTTCTGCCAGTTAAGAAAACTTACACATCTGAAGATTATGCGAAGTTGTATATCAAGGAGATTGTTAGGCTTCATAGTGTGCCAATATCTATTATATCAGACCGAGGATCACAATTTGCGGCTAACTTTTGGAGATATTTTCATAAAGGTTTAGGCACACAAGTGAATCTCGGCACTGCAGTCCATCCACAAACTGACAGACAGGCTGAACGTACCATTCAAACACTTGAAGATATGCTACGAGTATGTGTTCTGGATTACAAGGGGAATTGGGATGACCATCTTCCACTCATAGAATTTGCCTACAATAATAGCTACCATTCCAGTATTAAAATGGCCCCGTACGAGGCACTATACGGGAGGAGATGTAGATCACCACTTGGATGGTTCGAAATTGGTGAAACAGAACTATATGGGCCAGATTTGATTCACCAAGCCATTGAGAAGGTGAAACTGATACAAGAGCGGCTGAGGACGGCGCAAAGCTGGCAAAAGTCTTATTCTGATGTCCGACGTCTTGATCTGGAGTTTGAGGTTGGTGATTGGGTTTTACTGAGGATCTCGTCGATGAAGGGTGTTATGTGTTTTGGGATGAAGGGTACGCTGAGTCCGCGGTATATCGGTCCATACAAAATTCTTCGACGAATTGGACAGGTTGCTTATGAGTTAGAATTGCCATCCGAATTGGAATTTTTCCACCCGGTATTCCATGTATCTATGTTGAGGAAATGCATTGGAGACCCTTCTCGGATCGTCCCTATCAAATATGTACAAGTTATAGAGGATCTATCATATGAACAAGTGTCAGTGGCTATATTAGATCGACAAGTCCGCAAGCTGAGAACAAAGAATGTAGCTTCTGTCAAAGTATTGTGGAGGAACAAGAACAGGGAAGAAATTACATGGGAAGCAGAAAAGGAGATGAAGTCTAAATACCCTTACTTGTTCCAGATTCAAGATAACGAGGATTCCGGGGGGACCCAGGACGCATTAGAAGGTGAAATGTCTCTATGAGGTAAGTAGTAGCTTGAGAATACTCTTCCTTAATACAAAATGGTGATATATAGATAAGGTACATATCCATAATGCTTGGTATAGCCTTGTGAAACTATATGTTGGGTTTAACTGCTTGCAAGTTTGGCTAGTATCCATTTTGTAGGGGAAACTCCGCCGGAAATTTCCGTTGGAATCCACGATGAGTTAGGCTCCCCATAAACCCTTACATTCGAGGACGAATGTTACTAAGAGGGGGGGGGGGGTTTACAACCCATATTCACGTATGTTAGTTCATGCCATAAGTTAGTCGACGTAAATCTAATAAGAGATTATATTTGAGATGATAAGAATTTAATTCTATTGGTCTTAAATGATACAAGAGTGTATAAGGGTGATTAAAAAGTATTAGAAGTTAAACGAATCAAGGATGTTGTAACCCGTATTTTTGGGTAACCCTAAGGGTTATTAATATTCTAAAGAGATTGTGTTTTAAGGTATTTGAATCATATAATATGCTTACCATAAGTCTTGAAGTCAAACGAGTTATGAAACAAAAGTCGACAAAAAGTGTCGCAACTTATGTTCATAATTTTATTTAAACTTTAGTTCAAATGTTACTAAGCTTTTTTTACCAGTTTAATTGGAATTAAGGGATGATATACCCACCAAATTGAATATCTATGAGTCTAGTTTCCAAGGCATTAAACCGTTTATCAATACGACATCGGAGTAGAGAGATATATGCATTGTTGCGAGACTGCACAGGCTGCTAGGTGACAAGTAGGTGTGTCACCTACTTGGTTAAATGAGAGCCCAAAAATAGGCAATTTCGGGTCGGCCAAATAGCCCATTTAAAGGCTTATCTCCTGCAATATAACCCTAATTGATTTTCTCTCTCTTTCAAGTTCTAATTGGGGGTAAAACCTAGAGTTTGAAGAACCAAGATAATGGTTGAGTTATCCAACAAGTAAGGTAAGATTAGTGCTCTATTTCATCCATTTTTTCTGCTGTAAATTCATGTTAATTCGTTCTATACTTTTAAGAACTCACGGGACGGTGATCGGAAGCCGTGAGTTCGAGTTATTCGCTTGTAGCGGACTATTTTGTGGATTGTTTTGTGTTGTTGTTGGGCTGCGTGTTTTACTACTGTTTTGTGGAGTTTTGGAGGAGGAACGGTGTGGGGAAACACCATATAGATATAGGGTGGTAGACTGGTATTTCGTCATAACATTTCCGGGTCGTTTGACACTACTACGGTGGTCGTCTTATGTATGAAGTGATTAGGTTGTGTAGACTGTTTTGGGAGGCTCAATATGATTATTATTGATGTTGTTTGGGCTGTTTGGTGATTGTTTTCACATGTGTGAAGTCATATATATAGGGGAGGTGTTGTCCGTTTCATCGTAAAATATGTTATGGTCGATACATAATAGTTACGACGCTTAAACGATAACGATAGTGTCGTTTCTCTTATTGTATATTAAGGAGTCGTGACATTTTCAAATCTTGAGGTTGGGAAGTATATATACAAGGTATGTGAGGCTATACTTTTCCTTATTTTGCATGACTCCGATCATACATAATACAATGAACGAGCTTCCAAAGATACTCTACTCTTAGAAGCTAGCAGTACTTACA
>MDKI01218894.1:0-16096 GCA_005239505.1 Nicotiana paniculata | reverse complement strand
ATGATATTGAGTTAATTATGATTAGATTCGAGCAAGTTAGAGCAAGATTCTAAAGGAAAAGTTGTAATTGAGCAGTGAATGACCTGCGAAATTGAGGTAAGTGTTTGGTCTAACCTTGACTTGAGAGGAATCCCCACTTATTTGCTATGTGAATTTCATGTGTGTGGTGTATAGGTGAGGTGACGAGTATCTATGCACCACCAAATGGTCTGTTGACAATGATCTATTCCCCGTTTCCAATTTAATTGACTCTTGTCTTAATTGTTCTATGTTCATTATTGTTCCTATGACTAGGCCTTATTACATTGCTGTTAGATATTTTTTGGCTATTTTGGAAGAGTATTGGTTGCGTGTTTGGTTCCCTTGTGGTTTAGAAAGGTTGGGCAGTTTGGCTCTATTATTGAAAATATTTATATATATATTCATGTTGGTTTCATTTTAGATAATATTGAGGAAAATGTGAGAAATGCATTTTAACTATTTCGTGATTGTTGAGGTTCACGTGGTTATTAGGTTTCATTTGGTTATTTCCAATTGTTGTTGTAAGTGTGTTAAAACTGTTGGTTGTTCTCTTGATTCCATCATGGTACATAAAGACTGAGTTGGGTTGACAGTGTTACGGTGGTTTTATATATATCCTGACTGGTTTTATTGTGGAATGAATGTTAAAGCTTACGAGCTATACTATTTTCTGTTTGTAATTGTTGAAATAAAAGTGTTGTGCAAGGCTTGGCCTGAACTGTGAAAGTTTTTGATGAATAAACAAAATTGATTTTGATAAGGTGGCTGTGATAAGGGTGGATAAATGATAGTGATAGGGATGGATAAATGATAGTAATAAGGGTGGATAGGTGGGATCGGGTTGCTCGCCGCAACAACACAGTGATAAGAGAGTATAATTATGTTTTACTGATTTTATTATAAAGATTTGGAAATTTGTTGTTTTACTTTACGATTTTTTTCTCATATTCTGGACATACAGTTATTTTAACGTAAAGATTGGAAATTCGGAAACTTGTGTGAGATCTTGGTGATAGTTGAGGCATGGAATAGGCAGTTTAGTTATTATATTTATTGTTTCAATTATATTTTTCTGGTTCGTGTAGAATTATTTTATTGCGTTATTGTATATATTATTGTCACAGCATATGTTGTTAATGCCCCGCTACTTCGTCGAGGTTAGGCTCGACACTTACTCAGTACATGGGGTCGGTTGTACTGATACTACACTCTGCACTCTTTTGTGCAGACCCAGGTACCGACCAGCAGTAGAGGTTTTTTTAGAGCGACTATTTATTTGTTCGGAGACACGAGGTATATCTGCCGGCGTTCGTAGATCCTGAGAGTCTTCTCCTATTTTCACAAATGTTGTTTTATTATATTTAGAATAGTTACACTATTTCTTTTAGCCTAGTATTTGTAGTATTCTTTAGTAGTTCGTGAATTATGACATCAGACTCTGGGTAGTTCTAGATCTATTTATATAATTAGTTCGTGGTTCGTTTTATTCAATTGCTTATTATTTTATCTTTGGAAATTATTTATCGATAACCAATGGATTCAGTTTACTTTAGATTATTTTATTATGTCTAAATGGATAATAAATGCAAAGTAGTTAATCGAATTCTAGCATTGGCTTGCCTAGCAAGTGTAGTGTTAGGCGCCATCACGATCCCTAAGGTTGGAAATTTGGGTTGTGACACTGACTAAGCTTGCCCTTCTTTTCGTATCTCATGATGTCTTTTGTAGGCGACATATTTAGGAATACCTAGTCGTCTATGACTTTCCATACGTTCGTACTTCAGGAATTTTTATTCTACGACCTTGGCCATTGTGTATTTTTTACTATGATGCTCTTAGAATTAAATACAATCCTCACCTTGGCTCTCATAGTTCTCACTTTACTTTTCTTAAGCTTAGTTATTAGCTTGCTACTTGTAATATTTCTATTCAGCTCTTCTGTCACACCTTGTATAGAGATACACGTATATTTCTCCTCCTATTGAGGATTGAGTGATTTAGGATAGGCTTCAACTTCTCAACCTTGTATTCTAGTCTCCTGACTTATCCCAGTCCATAAAATTTACACTTGACTTGTCATCTTAGTTCACTCACATTCTTGATCTTTTAAATTGTTGTACTTCTGTAAAAACTAGCACATTCCTATTTTAGCATAGCTTGTCCTAACGGACACCGTTGAACTGAACGGTTGATCTGGAGAGTAGACTCATCCATGTTATACTTTATAGTCAACCATCATATTTGAAGTACCAACCACATGATGTTGCTCGTCTTAGATCATGTCTTCTTATTTTCATAGTATTCTAGATTACGACGCGACCGTCGTCTGTGTTTTTTACTCGAATGGCAAAAGTGATGCTCCCTCGTGCTGGTAATGTCTCGGTGTCCCGCAACGGGAGGACACATATTTAGCTTGTCATCTCCACTCCATATTTTTTTATAAGGCTGGTACTCTTCTAGCTGACTTTATCATATAGCTTTTATAAAATTTGGTCACTGTACTATCTCTCTTGTACTTCTTCTATTAAGAGTGATTCCTCAACATGAGTCACGATTTGTATAATCATCTGGGTCTAATACTCGGACTCCTGACTTGTTTAGCTGATTTAACTCTCGAGCTTCCTCTTCTCTCTTAACCTTTAAGTAGGTTTAAGTTATCTTCCAATCTACTACTGAGGGTATTAGCTATTACATTATCCTTTCGTGGACGCTATGGAACATCCATGTTATAATCTCCTAACAATTCAAGCCTTTGTCTGTGACGTGGACTCAATTCTTTCTTTTAACTTATACCAGAGTGTCCTATAACTATAAGAATGTCAACATATATGTTGCATGGATATTACTCCAAAATATTAAGTGCGGTCATAATGTAACTAACTCTAGGTCATAGATCGAATAATTCATTTCATGCCTTCTCAGCTGTCTTTAAACATGGGCAATTACTTTTCCTGGTTGTTCTACCACTTGTTGCATGAATACTTGGCTTATCTTAGTGCCTATGCATACTGGAATTTTGTGTAACTCATATGATCTCGAATATTACTTTTGATTTTCTTATTTCCCATTCATTAGTCACCATAGGTGCCACTTTCTTATGGAGTGCATACAATGTTCTGATGAGACTGTTGTTACAAGATCATTTCTTCTTCAGGTTACTATGCTTAGGTCGAAGCCTTCTTCCTCATTTCCTCAGCTAGTCTTTCGTTATAATACTTAGGGGAGACCTCTGACTCTTGTAAAGCTGCGAGCTTATTACATCATATACCAGACATAATTTTGGATGTTCTTACTCGCCTATAATTATCTTTAGTTACATACCTCTGTGCCCTTGTGCTTGTAGGATTACTTCTGAACTCAAATTTTAGTTAACTTCGTAGTGGCACTCTCTTTTATTTCCGTAATACTTATATAGTACCTTTAACTACCCCAAATCTTATCTAAATATTTCTCCAGGATTACGATCTCGTATGTGCGAGACTGAATTTCCTCTGCTGAGGTTCACTATGTTTATCTTGAATGATCTGTTGATTTATTTATGACCTCTTGTCTAGAAATAACTAGGCTTTCCTGAATCAATTATTAACTACTCGTTTGTCCATTCTGAAATCTATATTCTACATAACTTCTCTTGGGTTATGTCTTTTGTCTTAACTTACCTCTCATATTGGCTCCAAATGTATCAAGTGTCCTTTCACATTTATTTTATCAATTAACATCCTTTCTGGGAACCTTAGTACATATTCCCGGTGTTGTGCTTGTATAACGTTCTGGGTTTATGACATATTTATGGGATCTGAATAAATGCAATCTCATTCCTTTGGCCTTTTTACCACATTCTTTTTTTACCATTCTATATTTACACGATCCACTTAACTCTGACTTAATAACATATCACACCATCTTCCCCCACCCTTTAGGGGAGTACTACCATTTAATGCTATGAAATTTTACCTGTAAATGTTTTACCTATTCATCTTGAACGACTTTTTACATCTTTAATGACCCTTACTCGCCTTGGCGTAACCCTTATGTACTAGGGATAACTGAATTTTTTATGTATGAGGGTGACACCTAGTGTAATTGGCACAATTAGTCCTTTAAGCTTATCTTTGCTTAAAGCGCTTGCTAAAGGGAATCACCTTCTAGAATGACTTTTACACTGAACATGGCCTCTAAAATACTCACGATGTCGACTATTATCAAATCCTTTGATCCCTAATTCATATTCGGTTTATCTTGTTTGCTAGCCCATACCGAAGGTCAAACTTTGCCTTCGGTAATCACGCTGGAATCACCAACTCATTCCTCGAAATGAGGATATGATTTTCTAGCTTACTCTTTTATAGTCTCAAGGCTTGTCTTCTCTTGTTTGTTTTCCTTCACTTGAATATAGAATTCATCATCCTGTAATATTTTGATTTACCATTATCACCCATTTATCATAACACATCATTTACTCTTTTCTTATTTCTCTTGCTAATGTTTCTATTTATTACCTTATTCTGAAAACTTCACAAAAAAATAAAAACATCTTTTCGCTTTTAGCTCCCCTTGGTCCATCGCACTGTATCTTCAGGTCGCCTAATATTCTCTCTTTACTAGGGGCAGGAGCCACACTAAGGTAAATATTTATCCCTTCTAGGATTCCAGTGCCTATCTTCTAAATTTTTTGAACATTCTAGTGTTCATATGTGACTATACTATTCTAGACTGCACCACCTGGGTGTCACAAGGTTCTATTATCATGTTTTCAATATTTTTCAAAAATGCCAGCTAATGCTAACAATCCATCCACCATTTTAGGTTACTCTAACCCCAACTAGATCTTGATATCACATCGTTCTCTTAAACTATATGTGTGAGCTCCCATAAGAAATAACTTAAATGGGGGTGGCCAATTGTACATACCTCTATTACTATTGAAAGTAACTCAGAATACTTATACTTCTCTGCCTGAATTGTAAATACTGATAATCTTTACTAACGGGGTATCTCGTATACTTTTTTCTTTCTGATGCTCCCATGGCCTGCTATTCACGGGGTCTGTTATATATTCCCATCTTAGGATCTTAAGTAGGAAATTTGCACGTGTAACGACCTCACCGATCGTTTTGAGCTTTAGTGTCCATTTGGTAGTTTGATACTTTGAGTAGCTTCATATTATGTATTATGACTTGCGTAATGATTGGTTTAAGGTTTCGTGCGATTCATGATTGATTTGGAAGAATGATTCTTATTTTAGAAGCTTTAAGTTGGAAGAGTTGACCAAGGTTTGACTTTTGGGTAAACGGACTCAGAATCAGATTTGATTGTTTTGATAGGTTCGTATGATGAGTTTGGAATTGTACGTATGTTCAGATTTTGTTTCAGAGATTCCTAGAAGAATTCGACATTATTTGTCAAAACTTGGGAATTTGAAGAACTTAAGAGTTCGTAAGTTTGACCAAGAGCTGACTTTGATGTTATTGGACTCCAATTGGTGTTTCGAGACTTCGGATAGGTCTATATAGTTGAATTGAACTTGTGTTCAAAGTTTGAAATTAATACGAAGTGTTTAAGTTTGATTCAGATAATCTTTTGAAACAATAAAGATTTAACAACTTAAGAGAAATTCTATTCGGTTTGAGCCACGATTCTTTATTTTGATCTTCCCTTGTGTGTTTTGAGGCTTTGGATTGGTATGATTGGATAGGGTCTCGAGGGGCTCGACTGTGTTTGGATCATTAGTTGAGAAATTAGTTAAGGATTTGAAGTTTGACCATGATCAATATCGGGTCAAGATGGCCTCTTTTTGGTGTTTAGAGTACGCGAGCATGTTCGTAGCATGTTTATGATTGAAATGTATATATGGTTTGTGTTCGGGAGGTTCCAAATTAGTGTTGGATTCTAAAACGAAATTTTTCATATTTTGGGTTTATTTTCTAGTGCTTGCAATAGAAAATAAAACCAAAATACGAAAATACCATTTATATCTCTGAAATTTTTAGATTTCTTTTAAAACTTCAAAATATCATATCTCTCTCATTTTAAAGTCAAATTCAATGATTTAAGAGGCTATCTTGGGTGTAATCTCACAAGGATCGTGTTGGGATTATCTAACATAATATTTGGGATTATCTAGGATCTGATTCGAGCTAGAACAGCTACTACATTTATTTTTCTTGTTTCAGAATTTAGTTATTTTTTATCACAAGGTTTTGGAGCTCGGGTTTGGGCGATTTTATAGGGGATTTTTACTACTTGGATTCGGGTAAATATTTTTGACTCAAATTTATTATTATTTCATGATTCCAACCTCGATTTTAGTGTTTCATTAATGATTTAAATTGGAGAAATTAGGATTTTAGTAAAAAAATTCTAAAATATAAATTGATGGTTTGAAAGCCGATTTGAGGTCGAAATTGAATGATTTTGGTATGGTCGGACTCATACTGGAATGGGTGTCCGAAATTTGTGAGTTTTGTCGGGTTATGAGGTGCGGGCTTGGGATTGACTTTTTGGTCTTCATTAAAGATCAAAGCTTATTATCTATATTTATTTCCTGCGTCTTTTATTTATAATATTAAGTTATTTTGGCTAATCGATTCGTCTGGAGGTTGTTTCACATGGGAATGGCTTCTTATTGTATTGATTTAGCTTCTTTGAGGCAAGTATATTGTCTAACTTTGTGTGAGGGAACTACCCCTTAGGATTTGGGTTGTTTGTATTTATTGAATTATATGGGAGACGTGTACACGAGGTAACGAGTGCGTACATAGGCTCATATATATGGTATTTTGACCGGTTTAGACTCTTAGGTTTTTTTCATGCATTTAAAATTGAAATGTCATATCATATTATATCTCCCATTATTTAGTTTACTCTTACATGCCTTGTTTGACGTGTTAGTACATGTTCTATCTCTTATTATCAAATTTGCTCTTATATGCCTTAATTGAAGATGTTATATCTCTTATTGTCATGTTACATCCTTTATTGTTAGGTTATTCTTATTTGGAGTTGTTATAACATGAAGTCTCTTTGTGTTGAGTTGTTCTCATGCATTTAGACGTAGTTACTATTTCATACTATCTCTTTCATTGGTAAGTTTATGTTATACATTTGAATTGGAATTGTCATTTCATGTGAATACCTTTATTTTGAGTTATTGAAGTTGAAGTTATTTGCAGCTATGTATGTCATTTACTGGTTTATGTCTAATGATTAAACAGTTCAATTCTGTTATTAACTCAGCATGTGTTAGGCTTACCTAGTCTTAGGGACTAGGTGCCATCATGACATCCTAAAATAAGAATTCAGGGTTATGACAAGTTGGTATCAAAGCTCTTCATAGGTGCTACAAGTAATAAGTAAGTTTAGTAGAGTCTTGGGAATCAGTACGGAGACGTCCGTACTTATCTTTAGGAGGCTACAGAACTATTAGTTAATTCCACTTCTTTCATTTCTTAACATGCGACATTGATTCAACTTGAAGCACATATATTACATTCCCTTGCATCTACTTGTATATGATATTACGCATTGGGTATCAGCTATGCACCTGCATTTTGTGATGTTGCGGATGGGATACGAGAGGGCCATGGATGCTCGATCATTGTCTCGAGGTGTTTTCCAAGCTGAGGACGCTGGCGTATTAGTAGATATTCAGTTGTTCAAGTGTGGGACGCAACAAGTTCTTGTATCTGATTGGTGTTGTACGAGCTTATGAAGGTTGTATTGTGGATCAGAAGATGTTATGTCCTATGGATTCGCGCCAAGTGGGGAGTATATTCTCAACAATCAGATTGCATAGTCATATGTTATATCAGTTCTTATCTGAGGTATATATGTGGTATTAAAGGATTCCCCAAAATTGTATATGGCTAAGGTCAGAGCTTTGCATGGGATAATGTTGGGACTTGCATCATTTCTGTATCACTATAAATTCTACATTTCAGTTTCAAAGATGTTAGAGAAACCGCCTCAGATTAACAGAAGGTCTCTTTAGAGTGGGTGTCTCGGTTGCGGCATTATTGTGTGCTTCAAAGGAAATATAGTGGTTTATGGGCTTTTGGATGATGTGGTTTGTGCTTGGATTTCCTAAAGTGTGTTTGGTTTATGATCATTGTGTACCAATGAGGAGAAGTATTGACCTGAAGACAAGTCGAGGAGGATTCGAAGAAATGGGTCAGCTCGGTGGTGTTAAGTCAGCATGACAATAAAGGTAATTGGTTCTTTGGTATGGTAATGCTTTACCAGTATTTTGCAGAAGTTCTTGGGTTTGATGTCTTGCGTGACTTGATTGAGTTGGGGAAAATCAATTTTGATTGCTTGGTTATGTGAAGACGGGTTTCGAAGAGTTCTTGATGGTATTTTGACTTGCGGATGCTTGACTAGTACTACGGTAATCGCTTGGTTGATCAACCGCTGATGTTTAGATTTTTCTATGTGGCACGAATCGAAGTATTTATTGTAGGAGGATTGTGTTTGAGGAATGTGTCAGCCATTTGAGTAGTGTAGCTGGACGGATTTTCTGTTATTCTAAGAATTTGAAGACTAAGAAGGTTCTCAAAGGCAGATTATTCTATGGTTGTGAACGGTGAAGGCATTCGAGGAGGTTGGCGGCTGATCGTATGTGCTATAGATATGTTATTGTGTTTTTTTCAAAGGCTATCTACCTATTTCGAAAGGATCATAATTGATTTGGAGGCTACTGATAGGCCGAATAAGAATGTGTATTCTACATCAAGTTGAATTTTTTATTGGGCACAACTAATATTAATGGTGATGTCATTGATTAGAGTTGATCTTATTCGTGTTTTGATGTGTTCCATGTGTTACTCTCCTATGCTACAGTGAGCTGTGAGACTATTGACTATCTGCACACCTGATGCAATAATGTTTGGGCCTTGTGGCGGAATTCGAGCAAGGTGGCTCTTGTGGTGTTGCTTGGTTGACTGCTCCTTGATTATGCTCTTTTATTTGTAATATATAGTAATATCCGCTTCTCCATGATTATGGTCATTCTCTTCGCGTATTTGTTGTTTATATGCATACGTATGTTGATTGTGAGCCTCATGGCTCGACATATTCCATATGGACTAATGTTTGGATTTGGGCACACATCATAGCGGGGTTATGTTGGGATGAGATCCTTGAGAGTATAAGTATGTTTCTTTCTCCTTGTGTGATGGGTTCGTAGCATTGCGCATGATGATGGTATCAATTGAGCTGGCAGTGAAGTTCTTTTATTTCATTCTCTTTCCATCGTTGGGTATATCTGAGCTATTGTTCGTTGATCACAGATTGCATGGTATGTGACTCTAAATAGGATTGGTGTGCTATGTTGGCAGAGAAGCTTGTATTGGATGGGGTAAGGTTATTTTGACCTGGAATGAGTGTTATCGGACTTGATTAAGGTATGTTGGAAGGATAATATCACTAGTCAGCTTAGATTTCAGCTTAGGTTCTTGTCGGGTAAGAGAGCTTAATGACTTGTTGATGTGATGGATGATTATGAGTTTCTGCATGTTTCTTTCATCATTGGCAGTGTACGAATATTCGGAACAAGGTTTTTATTGGTAAGAGGTTAGATACCAATACCGAATTTGCTATTTGAGTAGCTATTGTGGTCGGAGCTATTACTATGTGTATCTGGGTTACGTGGAATATCACATGATTATACTTGGGATATGATTACAACCTGATACAACTTGATTCAGACTTATACATCGTATAGATGCGAGAATAGAATATTATAATGATTTTGGAATTTGGAGATTGGGTTCTAAGGGTTGTGAGCTAAGGTTTGAGGTAAAGATCTTTGGTTAGATTGTGTTTTTAGAATTATATAGGTTGAGATGATGTGGGATCACTCGTGGGTATGTGTATTACAAGTTTATGCAGCGATTTGATGGCTTTAGAATGACTCTTGGCATGTTCGAGGACGAACAAATGTTTAAGTGAGGGAGAATGTAGCGACTTGACCGGTCGTTTTGAGCTTTATTTCCATTCGGTGATTTGAGATTTTGAGTAGTTTCATATTATGTATTATGACTTGCATATATGATTGGTTTCACTATTTGAGCGGTTCTGGATTGATTTGGAAGAATGATTCTCGTTTTAGAAGCTTTAAGTTGGAAGAGTTGACCAAAGTTTGAGTTTTGGATAAACGGTCTAGGAATCAGATTTTGATTATTCGGATAGGTTCTTATGATGATTTTGGACTTGTACGTATGTTCGGATTTGGTTTCAGAGGTTCCTAGAAGAATCTATTTGCCAAAAGTTGGCAATTTAAAGAACTTAAGAGTTCATAAGTTTAACCATGAGTTGACTTTGATGTTATTGCACTCTAATTGGTGTTCCGAGACTTTGGATAGGCCTATATAGTTGAATTAAACTTGTGTGCAAAGTTTGAAAATAATCCGAATTGTTTAAGTGTGATTCAACACTTTTTTGAAAGAATGAAGATTTAACAACTTAAGAGAAATTCTATTCGGTTTAAGCCTTGATTCTTTGTTTTGATGTCCCGTATGTGTTTTGAGGCTTTGGATAAGTTTGGATGAAGTATTTGAACTTGTTGGTATGACTGGATGGATACCGAGGGGTTCGGGTGTGTTTTGGATCATTGGTGAAAAAAATTAGGTAAGTTAATGATTTGAAGTTTGATCATGGTCAATATTGGGTAAAGATGACATCTTTTTGGTGTTTTGAGTGTGCGAACAGGTTCGTAGCGTATTTTATGATTGAAATGCATATATGGTTTGTATTCGGGAGGTTCTGAATTTTTAGGTGCTAAAATAATTTTTTTCATACTGCTAGCTTTTTTTTTCTGATGCAAGTAGATTACGAAAATGCTATTTATATGCCTAAAATTTTCAGATTTCTTTTAAAACTTCAAAACATCATATCTCCCTCATTTTAAAGCCAAATTTGGTGATTCAAAAAGGCTATCTTGGGTGTAATCTCGCAAAGATCATGTTGGTTCTAGCCAACATTAGTTTCAAGATCATCTAAGACCTAATTCGAGCTAGGACAACTGCTGTATTTTTTTTTTCTTGTTTCAGAATTTAGTTACTTTTTCTCACAAGGTTTTGGAGCTCAGTTTTGGGCGATTTTGGACAAAATTTTTACTACTTGGATTAGGGTCAGTATTTTTGACTCAGACTTGTTATTATTTCATGATTACAACCTCGATTTTAGTTTTTGATTAATGATTTAAATTGGAGAAATTGAGAATTTTAGTAAAAGCTTTCTAAAACACAAATTGATGGTTTGAAGGCCGTTTTGAGGTTGGAATTGATTGATTTTGGTATGGTTGGACTCGTATCGGAATGGATGTTTGAAATTTATTAGTTTTGTTGGATTCCGAGGTATGGTTCCAGGGTTGACTTTTTGGTTTTCATTAAAGATCGAAGCTTTATTGTCCGCAATCATTTCCTACGGCTTTTATTTATACTATTAAGTTATTTTGGCTAGATTCAAGCCATCCGCAAGTTGTTTCACACTGGAAGGGCTTCTTAGAGTAATGAGTTATCTTCTTTGAGGTAAGTATTTTGACTAACTTTGTGTGGGGAACTACCCCTTAAGATGTAGGTTGTTTTTATTAAATGAATTATGTGGGAGACATGTACACGAGATGACGCATGTGTACAAGGGCACATATGTGGTATTTTGACCGGTTTAGACTCTTAGGCTTCTTTCATACATTTAATTAAAATTTTCATATCATGTTATATCTTCCATTGTTTAGTTTACTCTGACATGCCTTCTTTGACGTTGTTAGTACATGTTCTATTTCTTATTGTCAAATTCACTCTCATCTTAATTGAAGAGGTTACCTCTCTTATTATGATGTTACATCCTTTATTGTTGAGTTATTCTTATTTGGAGTTGTTATTACTTGAAGTCTCTTTGTGTCGAGTTATTCTCATGCATTTAGACGTAGTTACTATTTCATACTATCTCTTTCATTGTTAGTTTATGTTATACATTTGAATTGGAATTGTCATTCATGGGAATACCTTCATTTTTAGTTATTGAAGTTGAAGTCGTGAAAGCTATTAGCACATTGAAGTTGAGGTTGTTGATCATCGAGATATATTTCCTTGTTGAGTATTTCTCATCATTTTGTTATTTTGAGATTCCTGTACACATTGTGGTTGAGACGTGGGCTAGGTGTTATGGTAACATTGTGTCACGAGCCCAAATCCTAAGCCGGCCGTGATGGCGCCTATCATGGAACTAGGCTAGCCAACCCCTACAGACTATTATAATATTTCATAATTTCCAAAACTAGCAGATTTAGAACACCAAAATGAGATAAAAAATTTATACACTTCCCCAAAACCTGGAGTCAATTGTCATGAGCATCTAGGACTGTAAATACAATGTAGAATAAAGTGACTTGCTACTACAAAAATCTGAAGTACGAAAGACAAAGACTATGAACTGAGGAAAGGAAAGGAGGTGAGCTGGGGACGCTGCGCAGCTACCTCGATCCTCGATCAAACTCCAAGCACGTCCGGAAATCAACTAGTGGGATGGTCCGGTACCTGGATCTGCACACAGAGCTGCAGGGAGTAACGTGAGTACGCCAACTCAGTAAGTAATCAAAGTAACAAAAACTTTAGTGTAGTGACGAACATTTATAATACATGTAAATCCATATAATGAGTAATAGTGGAAATGATTAAATCAAGTCAGGAATCTACATTCCGAAAATTTCATAAAACTCCAGTTTCCATTTAAAAATCTCGCATAAAAACATTTGTCCAACATTATCATCAGGGGCTTAGTGTAAAGAAGAGTGAAAACAGTAGTTTCATAAAATATAAGCCCCTCGGGCACAGTATCACTCACAATAAAGCCTCTCAGGCAAGTCTCTCAGTCACTCATGACTCCATTATCAGTATCTCATGCTCACACTAAACACTCGTACTCAGCAAGTACCATGAATACAACACTCGTACTCAACAAGTATCATGAATACACACAACTACTGCGGCGGGCAGCCTGATCCAATACATATATATATACTGCTATAGCGTACAACCCGATCCATATAACATATGTTGCGGCGTGCAACCCGACCCATATAACATACACTGCAGTGTGTAGCTCGATCCATATAATAGTTGACTGCGCTCACTGGGGACGTACAGACTCCTGGAGGGGCTCCTACATCCCAAGCGCTATATTGCTGCAGCGTGCAGCCCGATCAAATATATATATATATATATTGCTACGGCGTGCAGCCCGATCCATATATAATCTATATTGCTGCGGTGTGTAGCCCGACCCATATAACATATAACATATATATTGCTGCGGCCTGCAGCCCGTTCCATAACTATCCTCACATACTCGGTGCTCGGCCTCACTCAGTCATCCTCACAAGCCACTCGGGCAATTCATCTCAACTCACAGGACTCAGCCCAAAATACTTCTTAGAGTTTCAAACAGTGTGATAACAGTGAAAATAACAACAAGTGGTAAACATGACTGAGTTCACAGATGTTCTATCAGGATAGTGTGAGAATAGTGTAAAAATACCCCTAAGGGTCTAAATAGGTCGGCACGAGGCCCCAAACATGGCTCATAGCCCATAAACAAGTATAAACTTCTAAAATACAAGATGTCGTAAGGTTTCAACTCGAATACGCGGCTTAATAGTCGCTACGGGATGGACCAAGTTACAATCCCTATCGGTGCACGCCCACACACTCGTCTCCTAGAATGTGCGTCACCTCATTTACCAAAACAATATCAAATACCGGGGTTTCATACCTCAGGTTTAGAGTTACAATCGTTACTTACCTCAAAACAGCCCAAAAGCTACTCCGCGATGCTCTTGCCCCTCGAGTTGGCTCCCAAATGCTCCGAATCTAACCAAAACCAGATTAACATCATCAATATACGCTAAAGGAACAAAACCCAATAAAAAACTATCATTTTAAGCACAATTCCCAAAATTAGCCAAACCCGAGTCCCGGGCCCGCGTCTCAGAATTCGATGAAAATCACTTCACAAGAATCCTTATCCCATCCCGAGTCTACACATATAAAATGCAGCAAAATCTGACCAAAAACAACTTCTAAATTCCTTAATTACAAGTCTCAATTACCAAGACCTAAACCCCCAATTTATGCCATTTAATCCACAAATTCCAAGCCTAATCCGTCACATAATAACATAGAAACGAGTTTATAGTTCGAGAAACTTACCTCCACTGAAGACTCTCGAATTCCTCCTTCAAATTGCTCCCAAATTGGCTCAACTCGCATGAATAAAAAAGAAAGAAATGCCAAAATTTCGTGGAGGCACTATTTATACCTCCTGCCCAGTTAATCCGCACCTGCGCAATTCCACTAAAAGTCCAATCTCGCACCTGCGGTGTCTCACCCGCACCTGCGGCTTCGCATGTGCGGCCCATGCCTCACACCTGCGGCTTCCCCCAGCCTGACCTCTTTTCGCACCTGTGCAATGACCTTCGCACCTGCGGCCACACCAGCAGCAACTTTGCTGCAAATTCCTAAGTCCAAACCTCTGTTAAGCATCCTCGGGGCCCTAACCAAACATACCAACACATCCCATAACCTCATTCAAAATTAGTCGAGCCTTTGAAACACCAAAAACAACGGAAAAACAACAAAATCACATCAAATTCAAGCTTATGAGCTTTGAAACTTTTAAATTTCGCCAATGATGCCGAAACCAACCAAAACACATCCGATTGAACTGAAAATTTGCACACATATCCAAAATGACATTACGAACCTGCTCCAATTGTCGGAATTCCATTACGACCCCGATAGCCTATTTTCCCCTGTCGACAAGAAATCGCCAAAAACTAACTTTAGCCAATTCAAGCCTAATTCCTCACTGGATGAAAGAACTTCATTCCGAACACACTCCTAAGTCCCAAATCACCTAACGAAGCTATCCGTGTCACGAAATTCACATTTCGAGGTTGTTTACCAATAAGTCAACTCCCAGTTGACTTTTTCAACTATTAAGCTAATTTAAGAGACTAAGTGTCTCGGTTCTCACCACGACCACTCCGAACCCAAACCAACCAACCCAACACAACATAAATAGGCTAAGAAAAAATTGTTAAAGCAAAAACGAGGGAAACGGGGCTAATCTCATGAAACGACCGGCCGAGTCGTTACACATTGATATTATTGATTTTGAACATTTGTGGTATATGAGCACGTGTGATGCGAGATATTTTTGTGTTGTGATATTGATGCCCATACGACGGTATAAGGATAGGGGTTGAAGTGCATGCGGTGACATAAGGTGAGATTTATGTGCGTGTTGCTAGTAAGGGAATTACTTGGAGTCACGTGGCGACATAATGGGGCTAAAACGCGTGTAGCTATTTTGGAAAATGTTTTCAAAAATATCTAAATGCAAGGCTCACGTGGCGATATAAATGAAGATTGTGATTGTGAATTGAGAAATGTAAATATGAGGTGTGGTACTAATGCGAGGTTAGAATTTATGGTTTAGTATGTTATATGCCTTACATTTTATGTGCGTTAGTGATAAAAACACTCTTTTTATGTGCTTAATGGAGTTTATTTCATGTGTAGGTGAAGTGGAGATGGAAACGGAGCTAAAGGGATGCAAATACATCGAAAATACGCTTAAGTGTCGAAGAGGAAACACCCGGGCAATAGCCAGGCGTTTGGCCCCTAAAGCCAGGCAGCCCCTGGCATTAGGGGGGCGTTTGGCCCCTAAAGCCAGGCAGCCCCTGGCGTTAGGGGGGCCTTAGATCCCAAACGCCAGGCCTGCCCCGGCCTTAAGGGGGCGTTTGAGCCCAAACGCCCGGGGTCCCAGGTTCGGTCAATTTCGAGTTTTGACGAGTTTAAGTGTTTCCCGGTTGGAATTGAAGCCTCCTACACGTTTAGGGTTTGTCCTAAACATATAAATAGACCCCTAAAACACAACTTGAGGGGATTCGAAGGGAGGAAATCATCAAAGTGAAGAAAAACCTGTGGATTACTACTCAACAAAGCAAAACCATTGATTTTTATCTCCTTAGTTCATTACTCTGTAATTCAATTATGCAAGTTATTCTAGATTT
>ML330246.1:0-18421 GCA_005239505.1 Nicotiana paniculata | reverse complement strand
GTCACTTTAATTGGAAAAACTCCCATACCCCTTTGGGGCGTATAAAAAAGGGAGGTGTGACAGATCTCAAGATCAATTTTTTGTAAAAGAAGCACTCACCACATCAATCTTGCCTTAGAGTCTTTATTTCTCATCAAATAACAAAGTGCCGCATGGTCGGTGTGAACAATCACCTTTGTACCCATTAGGTACGGGCAGAACTTCTCCATAACATAGACAATGGCTACGAGTTCTTTCTCGGTCACCGTATAGTTGACTTGGGCCTCATTAATGGTCTTACTAGCATATTATACCAGATGGAAGATCTTGTTAATTCATTTCCCCAATACTGCTCCAACCGCCACATCGCTCGCATCACACATGAGCTCAAAAGGTAAGCTCCAATTTGGCACGGTGATAATAGGAGTGGTAGTCAACTTATACTTGAGTAGTTCAAATTCCTTCATACAATCTTCATTAGAAAGGAACATGGCATATTTCTTCAAGAGTTTGCACAAGGGGTTTACCACCTAAGAAAAGTCCTTGATGAATCGGCGGTAAAACTCCGCATGACCTAGAAAGCTCCTCACTCCCTTTACGGAAGTAGGGGGAGGGAGTTTGGATATCACTTCAATTTTTCTTTATCAACCTCAATACTATTCTTGGAAATCTTANATTCCTCAATTTGGAATTTAAACCGGTGACTTGGGACACCAAATAAACTATTCCAAGTGGCGACTCTAATAAAAATAAAATATTCCCATTTCGAATAGTGTCACTTTAATTGGAAAAACTCCCATACCCCTTTGGGGCGTATAAAAAAGGGAGGTGTGACAGATCTCAAGATCAATTTTTTGTAAAAGAAGCACTCACCACATCAATCTTGCCTTAGAGTCTTTATTTCTCATCAAATAACAAAGTGCCGCATGGTCGGTGTGAACAATCACCTTTGTACCCATTAGGTACGGGCAGAACTTCTCCATAACATAGACAATGGCTACGAGTTCTTTCTCGGTCACCGTATAGTTGACTTGGGCCTCATTAATGGTCTTACTAGCATATTATACCAGATGGAAGATCTTGTTAATTCATTTCCCCAATACTGCTCCAACCGCCACATCGCTCGCATCACACATGAGCTCAAAAGGTAAGCTCCAATTTGGCACGGTGATAATAGGAGTGGTAGTCAACTTATACTTGAGTAGTTCAAATTCCTTCATACAATCTTCATTAGAAAGGAACATGGCATATTTCTTCAAGAGTTTGCACAAGGGGTTTACCACCTAAGAAAAGTCCTTGATGAATCGGCGGTAAAACTCCGCATGACCTAGAAAGCTCCTCACTCCCTTTACGGAAGTAGGGGGAGGGAGTTTGGATATCACTTCAATTTTTCTTTATCAACCTCAATACTATTCTTGGAAATCTTATGACCGAGGACAATGCCCTCCTCGACCATAAAGTGACACTTCTCCCAATTCAACACCAAGTTAGTTTCCTCACAACGTACCAATACCTTATCCAAGTTATCCAATCACTCTTCAAAAGAATTACTCATGTAAGAAAAATCATCCATGAAAACCTCGATAAAGTCCTCCACCATATCGGTGAAGATAGAAATCATACACCGTTGAAAAGTTGTCGGTGCATTGCATAACCCGAATGGCATCCACAAGAATGCGAAAGTGCCATAGGGACACGTGAAAGTGGTATTCTCTTGGTCTTCAAGAGAAATACGAATCTGGTTATATCCGGAGTATCCATTAAGGAAGCAATAGTAAGCACGTTCGGCTAACCTATCCACCATTTGATCAAGAAATGGAAGCGGAAAATGGTCTTTCCGAGTAACTTTGTTTTTGCTTCCTATAATCCATGCACACTCTCCACTCGATGACAGTTCTTGTCGAGATCAATTCATTTTTTTCATTTGTTATCACATTCATTCCCCCTTCTTTGGGATACATTGCACCGGTGAGGTCCACGAACTAACGAAAATGGGATAAATAACCCCGACATCTAACCGCTTGATGATATCTTTCTTCACTACCTCTTGCATGGACTCATTCAATCATCTTTGATGTTCCAAGGAGGGTTTGGCATCCTCTTCCAAAATTAATTTGTGCATGAAAAAGGCGGGGATTATACCCCAAATATCCGCCAATGTCCAACCTATTTCCTTCTTCTTCCTTGGAGCACCGCAGTGGTGGAATCTACCTGCACATCAGTTAAGCACGAGGAAAGAATAATAGGTAAAGTGGAACAAGGGCCTAGAAACTCATACAGAGGTGTGAAGGCAAAGGCTTTAACTCCAAGGTGGGAGGCTCCTCGATTGAGGTCTTTATTGATGGAGTTTTCAGTTTTCAAGATCCAAGGAAAGTTTTTGGGGATCATAACTATAGGATCGCATTCCTTGCAAATCATTGACACATTCTACAAAGCCTTCCTTCTCATCCTCGTCATGATTCAATAACACAGCTTCCGGGGTATCTTCAAAATTTATCACAGCACTTGTGTCATCAACAATTACTTCGGTCACAAGATTCATAAACGAACACACTTCGTTGCTATTTGGCTGCCTCATTGATTTACAAACATGGAACACCATTTTTTCATCGCATACCCGGAAGGTGAGCTCACCAGCTTCCACATCACTAAGTCCTTTCCTGTAGCAAGGAAAGGTCTCCCAAAAATGATTGGCACCTCGTAGTCAACCTCATAGTCAAGGATCACAAAATCTGCGGGAAGGATGAACTTGTCGACCCGAACTAACACATCATCAATTATCCCCAATGGCCTTTTCATTGTCCGATCCTCCATTTGAAACCTTACGGATGTGGGTCTTAGTTTCCCAATCCCCAACATTTTGAACACAAAATAGGGTATCAAGTTAATGCTTGCCCCAAGTCACATAAAGCTTTGGCGAAATCGACACTCCCAATAGTGCATGGGATGGTGAAAGCACTAGGGTCTTCCAACTTTGGAGACATGGAGTGAACAATAACTCACTTGATGTGTCATTTTGATCGTTTCATAGTTCATTAATCTCTTCTTTGTTATCAAATCCTTCATGAGCTTGGCATATCCCGGCATTTGTTCTAAGGGTTCAATCAACGACACATTTATGGAAAAACTTTTCATCATATCAATGAATTTATTGAATTGATTCTCATTGTTTTGCTTTGCGAGTCTTTAAGTATATGGAGGAGGAGGCCTTGGCAAGGGTGCCTTGGCCTTTTGCGCTATCGGCTCCGGTATGTCTATTACATGCTTTCTAGACGGGTTCACATCATTTTGTGTATCCTCCACACTTTCATAAATGTCAGTCCTTACCTCTTCATTAGCTTGAACATCATTGTTTGTAACATGATCTTCTTGAACCAACACATCATCATCCACATTTATTCTTTAGTTTGAGGTACTAGCAACTCCACCTCTCCCTTTTATTATTGGCATGGCCATTGCATGCCCCGTATTGTTCTCACCCTTCGAGTTCACCATCGTATCACTAGGTAGTGCCCTCTTAGGGCGAGTATTTAAAGCTTGAGAAATTTAGTCAAGTTGAACCTCCAAGTTGTGGATAGAAGTATTGTGGGAGGCTAATTAGGTATCAGAGTCGGTGTTTTTATCCATCATTTTCTTAAGCATGTTTTCAGTCCATCCCATTTCACTATTGGAAGAACTCGGACCTTGCGATAGATATGGAAGCGGGTTGTTTGGTTGTTGATACATTGGGGGCCTCTGAAAGCCCGACCCCTGATTTCCTTGATTGCTATTGTTCCAACCCCCTTGATTATTGTTGCCTCCTCAATTGCTTTGATTGTTTCCACCATAATTACCTTGATTATTTCCTCCCCAATTGCCTTGGTTACCTTGATTACCCCAATTTCCTTGATTATTGTTGTTCCCCCAATTGCCTCGATTGTTGTTTCCACCACTCTAATTTCCTTGGTGGCCTTGGTTGTTCTAATTTCCTTGGTTTTCTTGTGATCTCCATTGTTGTTGATTTGGAGCATTTCTTCTTTAACGTTGATAATTGTTGTTGAACCTCTTCATATTGCTCATCATATGAATCATCTTGATTGTACCCATTATTACTTTGCTCAAATTGTTCCGGATGGTTTTGTACTTGTTGACCTCGTTGTCGTCTCTTGTTCACCGTCATGTTCACCCCTTCCATAGCATTCACCTGTTTCGGCCCTTGAACCTGTTGAAGCTGAGCCTTGGAAAATCGGTTCATGGTGGTTGTCAACTCCGAAATAGCTTTCCCATGATCATGTAGCTCCTTGTGTAGGTGAATAATATTTGGGTCACCCTGAGCAACATTGGCTCTACTTTGCCACGCCGAGGAGGTATCCTCCATCTCATCCAAGATTTAACAAGCTTCAGAATAAGGTGTGTTCATGAATTTACCCCCGACGAGTTGATTTACCACACACTAATTTGTTGTGTTGACAACCCTGTAGAAGGTCTGTTGGATCATGGCCTCATTCATATCATTGTTCGAACACTCTTTGACCATGGTACGATATCTTTCCCAAATATCATGCAATGGCTCATTGGGCTCTTACTTGAAAGCTAGAATTTCATCCCTTAGTGTAGCCATGTTCCCCAAAGAGAAGAATTTGGCAGTGAACTTCTCGGATAACTCATCCCAAGTGTGTATGGAGTGATTGGGAAATCTCTCTAACCAGTCCAAAGCCTTTCCCCGTAGAAAAAAAGGAAATAGCCTTAAGCACAGTGCATCCTAGGAGACATTTGTTTGCTTGCCCCCCCCCCCCCCCCCCCCCCCCCCAAGAAAAAGTATCAACTAAACCCTTGATATGCTTGTAGGAATTTTTGTGTGGATCTCCAGTGAAGAAACCCCGCTGCTCGAGCAGTGTAAGCATCATGTTGGTTATTTGGAAGTTGCCCGCCCTAATCCGGGGCGGGACTATTGCACTTGCATAGCCCTCGTTCTGCAACTCCCTGTGTGCTTCTCTTGGTGGAGGTGGGGGAGTGTTTGGGATATTATCATGAGGCGGTCGGTCTCGCCTATTTACTTGAGGTTCAGGATGAATCTCATCTACCTGATCATCATCTACCTCCTCCCTCAATGGTAAATTTTCGAGGGGCTTGTTGTTAAGAGACATTTCGTATTAAAAGCAATTCACAAATAAGATTAGTGACTCGGAAGGAAAGAAATACAAAACAAACAAATACCTAGATATATTGCTAAATTCGTTTAACTCCTCGGCAACAACGCCAAAAATTGATCTCGACCCAGTGCACACCATAATTAAGTAGTGAGACGGTCGATGCAATAATAAACCCAACAAAGGTTGGAATCGAATCCACATGGAGTTAGAATATGAGATTAGGTGTATATCTAAGTTAATTGCATGTTTTGGCTCAAATTACACTTCCACAAAATTGATTGGTGTTCTACTTCTACTTTACTCTATTGTTTGCAAGTATAGAACAAAAGGACAATATTTTTTGTTTTGAGTTTTTCAAATGATAAAAGGGTCTAGGGTCGTGATTTCTACCTAGGTAGTTATATAATGGATTGTAAAATCCAGGGCAAGTTTGATTAGTTGGGGTCGAAATATAGCAATCACCCCCGGGTACTCACTCTATACCTCTCGGTAGTTTGAGTGATTTTGCCTGATTTGGATTTCTCAAGTCCAAATGGGTATTTGAACAATACAAGTCATATTATCTCAAGTCGGGTATTACAATCTCTAGGTTTAACCCTTTAATTGGGGCTATCAATTTCTTGAGTTCACCCCAATTCCTTGTTAGCCAAGTTTTCCTAGACTTAGTCCATCTTTCTCAAGTAGAGACTAAGTCATTTAGGCATGTATCGATGTTTACAACTATTAATTCTTGAGTTCTATCAAGAACTAGGCTAAATATCAATAACCCAATCACAAACAAGACCTAAATTAAACACCCATCAAATATCCACACTAGGGTTGGGTCATAGCCCTAGCTAAAAATTTATCTACTCATGAAAAATACATAAATTAAAGAAGAAATAAAGATAGAATCCATAATATTTGATTATGGGACGAAAATCTAGTGTTTGGAGATAAATCTAGTACAAAATTACTAATAGCAGTAAAAGAAAAAGGAACAGGTGCTCTTCTAAAACATAACTTGACCTAAAAATGACAAAAAGTCCTATTTATACTAAGCTTAAAATATTTGACAAAATTGCCCTTACGAAGGTTGTGCGGCCGCATACATGACTTGAACTGGGATCTGGACTTTAATTTATGGACCGCACAAAAGTGAGTGCAGCTTCACAAAAATCGTGCGGACCGCATGTCTTCACTTTCTAGTCTCTGAATCTATTTTTATGTGGTCCGCGTAATATTGTAAGTGGCCGCACACTGGATTCCGCGGCCGCATAAAATTCCTGCGGTCCGCGCATCTTCAATTCGAGGTTCTCTGAATCCATTCCTCTGCGGTCCGCACAATAGTGAGTGCGGCCACACACAGACTTCTGCGGCCGCACAATATTTGTGTGGTCCGCACATCTTTACTTGCTCAAACTTCAAAGTATCTGAACTTCTCTTCTGCGGCTGCACTAGAATTATGCGGTCCGCACAATGTGAAGCTGAAGTTGACATGGTTTTATCATTGTTAACAGCCGCACTAGAATTGTGCGGTCCGTACTCTAAGTATTTTCAACTTATTTTTGTCCTTGTCAAATTTTGACTCCTTTTTTAGTTGATTTTCACTTTCTTGGCTTGTTTTCCAATATTCCTGCAATAAATCTCATTTCATTAGTTCTCGGGATACCTTTAAGCATTTTCGAGCTAAAACTCAAGCAAAAGAGGGTAAATAAGCGGCCAAAATCCCTACTTATCATTCATCACTTAATTAGGGATTTGAGTGGGAAATTTGGGAGTTTAGGGCTTGGGGATTTGGAGATTGAATTTGGGATTTTTGAGGGGAAATTGAGGTCGGATTTTTGTAAATTTGTTATGACTATACTCGTGAGTGAATGGGCTTTCGAGTTTTGTGATTTTTGTCAGATTTCGAGACGTGAGCCCGGTTGAACAAATTTCGGATTTTTGGATATAATTTAGTACTTTTCTTGTGGATTTGATACCTTTAGCCTAAATTGATTGTGTTGTACTACTTGTGTCTAGATTCGAGGCATTTGGAGGCCGGTTCGAGAGGAAAGGAAATTCCGAAGTAGGATTTATACGATGTTGAGGTAAGTAGCAGTTTTAAATCTGGTCTTGAGGGAATGAAACCCGGAGTTTGGTATAATGTGACTATATGGAGGTGACACCCATACTAGGTGACGGGCGTCTGAGTGTACACCATGAGGGATTGAGACATGGTCCGTCCTGTGAGACTATAAAGTCTAATAGCCTTTATTTGTGTTTATATGCATTTCTTGTCTACTAGAAATTTGAATGTCGTTCATGTTAGAAATCATGCTTAGGCTATGTACCTGCTTATAGTTGTTATACTCGGTCATAGTATTTCTTGTATATGTTTACCTCCGTCTCTGTTATTGTCCCTATTGATACATTGTAGCATTTTGATTTGTGTTGAGGGCCTGTTTGTGAGGTATTGTACCTTAGCACGTGAGTTGTTCGTGTGGATTCTGATATGATATGGTAGAACGTGAGTTGTTCGTGTGGACCTTGATATGATATTATAGCACGTGAGTTGTCCGTGCAGATTATAGCGTTTGGGCTGTAGGAGCCCCTCCGGAGTCTGAACACCCCCAGTGAGCGTAGGTACCTATTGAGCGTGTGTATTGAGGGCTGAGAGTCAAGTGTTGAGCCATTGGGAGCTTGAGTGATAGCACCTTGTGAGGTTACATTTGTTCCCTTTGTTGTTGCATTTAGCTGATGATTGGTTTTACTTGAACTTGGTAAATATGCAACTGATTTGACTCATGTTACTGGCATTACTCATGTTTACTCTTAAGACTTTGAAAATTATCAAATGACCTCTTCTGTATAGCTCATCACTGCTTCTCAGTTCCTTATGTATTTATGTTACTTGCTGCGTCGGTAGTACTCATACTACACCCTGCACTTCATGTGCAGATCCAAGTGTGTTTGAGCATGGAGACCATTGAGTTAGGGCGTGATCGAGCTTCGGAGACTACGAGGTATCTACCAGCATCTGCAGGACCTTGTCCCTCCTTCTATATTTCCTTATGCCTTGTATTGATACTTAGGCACTGGTTGTATTAGTTTTTGATACCTAAACGCTCATGACTTGGTGACAGTCCGATATTTGGGACTAGTTTTCTGCAATTTGATTCTATCTTGAGTTCAACTTTGGTTTTTATAAAAAATCCTGATGTGGAAAAGTTATAAATTACTTTAGTATTTGATTTCTAAAGTATTTTTTGAAAGTCGGTTAGCCTATTACCATCGATAGGCGTCATCACGACATGTTAAGTTTTGGGTCGTGACAAGTTGGTATTAGAGCCTAGGTTACATAGGTCTCACGAGTCATTAGCAGGTTAGTATAGTCTCTCAGATCGGTACGGAGACGTATGTACTTATCTTTGAGAGGCTGTAGAACCCTTAGGAAAACTTCACATTCTTGAATTTTTGTCGTGCGAATCTGTTAATTCTGGTCACTAAACATCTAGTATTTCATTCTCTCATAGATGGTAAGGAATCGTACTACCGAGAAGGAGGTCCAGCCACAAGTACCACCAGCCAGGGTCACGAGAGGCGGAGGCCGCAGTAGAGGCCGTGGTAGGGGCAGAGGTGCAGCTGGGCACAACAGCTGGGCACAACAGCTGGGGCAGTACCTGCAGATCCACCAGTTTCCCCAGATCAGGACCACGTCCTAGTTATGATTCTCCAGCAGGACCAGCTCAGGCACCACCTATGCCCATCGTGATTCCTGGCCTTCAGGAGGCCCTAGCTCAGATTCTGAAAGTGTGTACATGCCTTGCTTAGCCGGTCTCTGCTTCGACAACCGCAACCACTTCTTAGGCCGGGAGAGGCACTCAGGCCCCTGCCGCCCGCACACCTGAGTAGGTTGTACAAGGACTCCAGACACCGGGGCACCACTAGCCCAGCCGGTTGCAGCTGCACATGACTATGTGGTTCTTGCTATGCCTGAGGATGATCAGCATAGGTTGGAGAGGTTCGGGAGACTCCAGCCTCCACCTTTCAATGGTGCAGAGGGAGAGGATGCCCTTGGAAGCAGTTCTCCGTGGTCTTTCTGGAGAAGTTCATGCCTCAGTCCCGTAAAGAGGAGCTGCGCAAACAGTTTGAGAAGCTTCCTTAGGGTGATATGCCTGTGATGCAGTATGAAATGCGATTCTCGGAGTTGGCCTGTCATGCTATCTTGTTGGTTCCCACAGACAAGGAGAGGATTATGAGGTTTATAGATGGTCTCACTTTTTAGTTGTGGTTGCTTATGACCAAAGAAAGTGTCTGGTTCTACCTTTGATGAGGTTGTCGACATTGCTCGGCAGATTGAGATGGTTCACGATCAGGAGAGGGAGGCCAAGAGTCCTCGTGGTCAGGTGGATTTAGTGGTGCTCCTTCTGGGGGTCATTTCCAGCACGGTAGAGGTCGTCATTCTAGACAGGGTTAGGCAGCTCGCCTATTTCACCGTGGTGCATCATCTGGCCATGGTTCCCACACATCAGCAGGGCCAGTCGTCATTCAGTGCACTACCAGCATTGAGTTCCCACCATACCCCGTCTGCTCAGGTATCCCCAAGTAGTTCTTCTAGGCACCATGAGCAGCAGTTCCATCAGAGGAGGGGTTGTTTCGAGTGCGGAGATTTTGTTCACATTATGAGAGATTGCCTTAGGTTATTTAGTGGGGGCTCCAAAGCGGAGTACTCTACCGATGGCACCAACACCAGTTCCTCTACCACCCGCCCAGTCAGCTAGGGGTGGAGCTCAGCCAACTAGGAGTGGATTTCAGTCAGGTAGGGGTCGCTCGAGAGAGGGAGGCAGATTAGGGGGTGGCCAAGGCCATTTCTATTCCCTCCCTACCAGATTAGATTCCATTGCTTCAGATGCCATGATTACAGGTATTGTCTCAGTTTGCCACTGAGATGCCTCGGTATTATTTGACACTAGTTCCACTTATTAATATGTTCCTCGTATTTATCCCATTTTCTGGATATGCCCCGTGAGTCCTTAGTCTTATCTGTTCATGTATCACTCCTATGGGGGATACTATTATTGTGGACCGCGTATATTGGTCATGTGTGGTGACTATTGGGGGTCTGGAGAACCGAGTGGACCTTTTGCTTATTAGTATGGTTGATTTTGATGTGATATTGGGTATGGATTGGTTGTCTCCATGTCATGGTGTTCTATATTGTGACGCTAAGACCATGACATTGGTGATGTCGGGGTTGCCGAGGGTTGAGTGTAACAGTTCTATAGACTACGTACCTAGTAAGGTGATTTCATACTTGAAGGCTCGGTGTATGGTTGAGAAGGGTTGTCTATCCTATTTGGCCTTTATGAGGGATGTTAGTGCAGAGACTCCTAATGTAT
The DNA here is from genome assembly GCA_005239505.1 of Nicotiana paniculata. Classification (NCBI taxonomy): domain Eukaryota; kingdom Viridiplantae; phylum Streptophyta; class Magnoliopsida; order Solanales; family Solanaceae; genus Nicotiana; species Nicotiana paniculata. The sequence goes on along the minus strand of ML330246.1, from coordinate 7,947 downwards.
TTACAAATGTGTTTCCTGTAGACCTGTCGGGCATGCTACTTGACAGGGATATTGACTTTGGTATTGATTTGGTGCCATGCACTCAGCCCATTTCTATTCCACTGTATCGTATGGCACCAGCGGAGTTGAAGAAGTTGAAAGAACAACTTCAGGAACTCCTTGATAAGGGGTTTATTCGGCCTAGTATTGGGGCGCACCGGTTTTATTTGTGAAGAAGAAGGATGGTTCCATGAGGATGTGCATTGATTATAGGAAGTTGAACGAGGTCACAGTCAAGAACAAGTATCACTTTCCTCGTATTGATGATCAATTTTACCGACTTCAAGGAGCGAGGGTGTTCTCAAAGATTGATGTTATTTGGGTGATTGTGGATCGGCTGACCAAGTCTATACACTTCATTCCAATTGATACTACTTACTCTGTAGAGCGGTTGGCTGATATTTACATCCCAGAGATTATTCTCCTTCATGGTATCCAAGTTTCCATCATCTCAGACAGGGGCACACAGTTTACATCACAGTTTTGAGGGCCGTGTAGCGAGAGTTGGGTACTCAAGTTGAGTTGAGCACAACATTTCACCCCCAGACGGACGGACAGTCCGAGAGCACTATCCAGATATTGGAGGAAATATATCATGCTTGTGTCATTGATTCTGGGGGTTCATGCCTATTTTTTCCGCTCGCATAGTTTGCATATAACAACAGTTATCAGTCGAGCATTCAGATGGCGTCGTATGAGGTTTTATACGGGAGGTGGTGTAGGTCTCCAGTGGGATGGTTTGAGCCGGTGAGTCTAGGCTCTTGGGTACCGACTTGGTCCAGGATGTATTAGACAAGGTGAAATTGATCCAGGAGCGGCTTCGCACGAAGCAGTCTATGCAGAAGAGCTACGTGGACAGGAAATTTTGTGATGTGTCTTTCATGGTCGGGGAGAAGGTTTTGTTGAAGATATCACCCATTAAGGGTGTTATGAGGTTTGGAAAGAGGGGAAGTTGAGCCCCCTGTTCATTGGGCCTTTTGAGGTACTTCACAGAATAGGGGAGGTGGCTTACAAGCTTACCTTTCCACCTAGATTATCGAGTGTGTATCCAGTAATTCATGTTTCTATGCTCCGAAAGTATATTGGCGATCTGTCCCATGTTTTGGACTTCAGCATGGTTCAGTTGGATAGTGATATGACTTATGATGTGGAGCCGGTGGCCATTTTGGAGCGGCAGGTTCGGAAGTTGAGGTCTAAGGATATAGCTTCAGTGAAGGTGCAGTGGGGAGGTCAGCCTGTGGATAAGGCCACTTGAGAGATCGAGCGGATATGCGGAGCTGATATCCACACCTATTTGAGGCTCCAGGTATGTTTCTAGACTCGTTCAAGGACGAACATTTGTTTAAGAGGGGGAGGATGTAACGAGGTCGGTCGTTTTGAGAGTTATAGCCTCATTTCCCCCATTTCTACTTCTTTTGTGCTTTACAGCTATATTATATCATATCGGGTTGGTTGGTTCGGGTCCGAAGTGGTTTGGAGAGAAATTGAGACACTTAGTCTCTTTATTACAAGATTAAGTTGGAAAAGTCAATCGGATGTGACTTATGTGTAAACAACCTCGAATTTGAATTTTTATGGTCCCTCAGCTTCGTTAGGTGATTTCGGACTTAGGAGCGCGTCTTGAAGGTGATTTGGAGGTCTGTAGTAGAATTAGGCTTGAATTGGCGAAAGTTAGAAATTTGGCGATTTTGGTCGGCCGCGGAAATTTTGATATCGAGGACGGAATGGAATTTCGGAAGTTGGAGTAGGTTCGTGGTGTCATTTTTGACGTGTGTGTAAAATTTGAGGTCATTCAGACGTGGTTTGATAGGTTTCGGCGTCGTTTGCAGAATTTAAAAGTTTAGAAGTTCTTAGGCTTGAATCCGAGTGTGTTTTGATGTTGTTTTGAGCGAATCGAAGGTTCGACTAAGTTCGTATGGGTTTAGGTATATTTGAACGAGGTCCCGAGGGCCTCGGGGTGATTCCGGGTGGCTAACGGATGGTTTGGAGTTGGAGAAGGGCAGCTGAAGCTGCTGCTACTGGTTTTTTTCGCACCTGCGGAGTAGGAACCGCATGTGCGAGGCCGCAGGAGCGAAGGAAGAGTCGCATGTACGGCTAAGGAATACCTGGGCTCAGACCTCAGGTGCGATGGAAACCCTGCATCTGCGGTGGTCGCAGAAGCGGTTTGAGAGGTGCATATGCGTAGTTGGATCGCAAGTGCGGATTAGGTCCCGCATTTGCGATAGACACAGATGTGGTCAGGTGATCGCAGGAGCGCAGTCAGGATTTTAATGATTTTTTGTAGAAGCTGAGCCCTGTTTGCATATGCGGTTCCATAGGTGCGGAACTAGGACTGCAGGTGCAGTTTTTGCTGGGCAGAAAACACCAACTCGAGGTTTGTCTTTCATTTTTCAATTCTTGGGGAGAGAGGATATTTTTCGAGGAAGTTGGGGTAAGTAATTCTAACCCGTATTGGTCCAATTTTCGTGAATCTATGGCTTGTTCATCACTTAATTAGGACTTGAGTGGGAAATTTGGGTGTTTAGAGCTTGGGGATTTGAAGAGTGAACTTTGGGATTTTGGAGGGGCAATTGAGGTCGGATTTTGCTAAAGTTGGTATGGATTGACTCGTGAGTGAATGGGATTTTGGATTTTGTGAGTTTTGTCAGATTTCGAGACGTGGGCTCGGAGGCCGGGTTGACCAATTTCGGATTTTTGGCTATAATTTAGTACTTTTTTTGTGGATTTGATCCCTTAAGCCTAAAGCGATTGTGTTGTACTACTTATGGCTAGATTTTAGGCATTTGGAGGCCAGTTCGAGAGGAAAGGGCATTCCAGAGTAGGGTTTCTACGCTGTTGAGGTAAGTAACAGTTTTAAATCTGGTCTTCAGGGTATGTAACTCGGAGTTTGGTATAATGTGACTGTTTGGAGGTGACACGCACGCTAGGTGACGGGCGTGTGAGTGTACACTGTGAGGGATTGAGGCTTGGTCTGTCCCGTGAGACTGTAAAGTCTAATAGCCTTTATTTTTGTTTATATGCATTTCTTGTCTACTAGCAATTTGACTGCCGTTCATGTTAGAAATCATGAGTAGGCTATGTACCTGCTTATAGTTGCTATTTGGTTTTACATGAACTTGATAAATATGCAACTGATTTGACTCATTTTACTGGCATCACTCATGTTTACTCTTAGACTTTGAAAATTATCAAACGAACTGTTATGTATAGCCCGTTACTGCTTCTCAATTCCTTATTTATTTTTGTTACTTGCTGAGTCGGTTGTACGCATACTACACCTTGCACTTCATGTGAAGATCCAGGTGTGTTTGAGCACGGAGACCGTTGAGTTAGGGTGTGATCAAGCTCCGGAGACTACGAGGTAGTTGTCGGCGTCCGCAGGACATTGTCCCTCCTTCTATATTGATTTTTGCCTTGTATTGATACTTATACACTGGTTGTATTAATTTTTAATACCTAGACGCTCATGACTTGGTGACACCCGGATGTTTGGGGCTAGTTTTCTGCACTTTAATTCTATTTTGAGTTCTACTTTGGTTTTTATAAAAATTCCTGATGTGGAAAAGTTTTAAATTACTTTAATATTTGATTTCTGAAGTATTTGGGAAAGTTGGCTTGCCTAGTACCATCGATAGGCGCCATCACGACATTTTAGGTTTTGGGTCGTGACACAATATCATCATTATTTACTCACGGCACCTCGTGCCCATATTTTATATCACAACTGCACGGACAATTCACGTGTTAATATCATGTTCATTATAAAGCCACGCACCTCGTGCCCGTATTTCATATCATAACTGCACGGACAACTCACGTGCCAATAATAAAATCATAATATTTCTCCCCGACACCTCGTGTGCTTATCATAATCCGCCCGGCAATACCCACATGCTCATAATTTTAACATATATTTTACTGTTATCAAATTTACCGAATTAACAAAAACAAGTTGCACAAAATATACAGGAAATCACAAGTAAATCTCAACATCTCATAAAAATCATCAATACAATATCCCCACTTCATTACATATCATCCCTGACGATGGACACCCTTGTCGCTCCTATAATAGTCACTCTTATCACTCCTATATTAGCCTCCCTTATCGTTCCGTTTAATAGTCACCCTTATCGCTCCGCCCACACAATATTCCAACACACATAATCATAGTGAAATGCCACCCTTATACCCACATAATATTAACAGTGGAATGCCACCCTTATATGCTGCATAACAGTAACCCAAACAATAATTTACATAAAAAAAAACTATCACGGCAATACCATATAATCACTTCGTGTCACAATTTTCCCATAGGCCACAACCAATTCTAAAGATACAAGTTCAATTAATTTCACAGATAATAGTCCAAGGCTCCACACACCGTATATAAAATCTCAAAAACGACAATAAAGATGGAAAAGTAACTCAGCATAGGAAAACACTTTCCTTAATTCAAATTTTCGATAAATATATTAATACCTCAATTTAGACTTACTTAATTAATTATTTACATATGGAAAACCCCATAATACAATTATTTTCAGGAAACATCAAATCGACAAACACAGAAAATTTACATAAAAGTTCAAGTAGCAATCATACAAATTTAGCATATAAAAATAACCTCGGAAAATAAGGAATCAGGCACGACAAATAAGGGATTTAATAAGTTCCAAAAAAATTTCAATTTAATACATAAGGGTATCTACAAATTTTAACCGATATAATTTGCACATATAAACCAAGTACGTACTCGTCACCTCGTGTACGTGGTTTTCAATCACACAAATTTCACATAAGACTCAATACCCAAGGGGTAGTTTCTCCCACACAAGGTTATCCAAGATACTTACCTGGCGAAGCTAATCCAATACTTTAAATGATCTTCGCGAGTGAAACCACCTCTGGACTGCTCAAATCTGAAATTTGCCCCTTAATAATACTATGATGGTCCACCACACTAACCAAATTTCAATCTACAACAATGCAACACAATTGCACCAATATTAGCAAGATTTCTATATTTTAAGTCATTTAGACATTTTATCAAACACCTAGTAGGCATAAATCTTTAAATCTCATAATCATAGAATTAGTTAATCCGACTACCACTATTTTCCAACATCTTATCCCACCTTCATTTTTAAATAATTTATAACTTCCAACATCACATTTATGAGCATCCATCCACACCTAACCAACAAAATTTCATCAAATAATCACCTTTAAATCTCTACAATAATTATGTATTTAAACTGGGAAATTATGGCTTCCAATCACCATACCAAGAGTTCTAATACTTAATTCATACCCATATTCCCATAATAAATCTGTACATGTACGTCTAAGGGTATAGGATTACCTTTTGGAAGAAATCTTGCAAAATCCTCCTTTGAGTTCTTGAAGAATCTAAGTATTTTATGTGTAGATTTCATCAATACTGGTGTAGAAATAATGGAATTTCACATCAACATAAAGGGGATTGCTTACCTTGAAGAAGATAGGAGTTGGTGGTCTTGAAAGAGTGGTGAAGAGCTCCAAAATCCGTCCAAATAAAGTAGGGAAAATAACCCCTGAAAATAGGGCCGGGTTATAAAAAAAAAAAAAAAAGGATTTGCACAACCGCGGCGCATGGGGTGGCGCATGGGGCGGTGCGGTAGTGAAAAATGTGTCTAGAAATAAAATTTGGAAACATTCTAGAATTTTCCACAGGCGCGGTGCATGGGGCGCCGCATGGGGCGGTGCGGTAGTGTACAATTCTGCTAGCATTTGATAATTTGGTCATAAATTATTGTAGGAGTGTTCAAATGACAAACGATTTGAAAAGTTAAAAACTAGACCCAAATATATTTCATTTGATAGGTTTTGCATCACATAACTCCTTATATATATGTAGATATGCTCGTCCAAAGTTTGGTCTTGTGAGTACTCATTTGGAACTTTAGTCTATCATGTAATTTTTCAACTTGGCTTAGAATTAGGCCTCTCCTTAAACCTTAAATCACTTATAATATGCCTTGTACACTTATTATTATATCCAATTAATATTCATCATATTAATAATCCTAGTGGACACAAAATAATATAATTATCGCACATCAATTTTGTTAATAGCTCTTAAGTACTTCGAAATTTTTCGGGGTGTTACAATTTCATTAATACTTACGTATTATAATTTAATTAATTCCCCTATAATTTAGGAATGGTCATTTATTGTTAATAAAATATTGCTTAAACTTTCGCTACAAAGTTTGTCTGTCTATCCGTTTATACTTTGGAGTAAAATTCTCCATTCTCCTTCTTATAATGTGGAGACTTTTTTGTAGTGATAAAATTTTGCCTAAACTAGGAAAGTTCGTCGTTCAACTCTATTTATATTTTGGGCTATTAAAATTCTCTTTTCTCTTTTTAAGTTTAGGATACCTTTTTGTAGTTAATAAGATGTTGCTAATTCTGACTACACAAAATAATTATTTAATATTTTTTTTAATATTTAAGATTTTGAGATCAACTAAAATTTTAATAACTAATTTTTTTCTTATTTAAATTACGTAGTAATTAGGTCCTAATATTTAGGACTACACAACCGATTAAAATTTACAATTCAAAATAAGGTGTACTAATCAAATTTTAGGCAAAAACAAACATGCACAATTCCAAATTGCTATGTCTTGCCATGATCAAATTCATGTATGATTATGGGCACATGAAGTAAAAACCCGTCCCACTGAATTTGCTTCATTCTCATTCCCCTTAAAGAGAATTTGATAGCAATGTGTGATAAGTCTGAAAAAAGATAAAATTATTACCGTGAAGGTATCAATGGATGTGGACGCGAAAATAGACGAAATTATAATCGTCATCATCATTGTGATAATGACAATAATAATAATTCTCAAAATAATCTTTCACTCTATGAAAGTAATATTTGTCATCGATTTGACATGAGATTTTGTAAAGCACATATTGATGCTTATGGTCCATTCATGATGCGAATGAGACAACATCTGATTTATGAATACATATTCATTCTTGGAAGAATATGAACGTGATAGTGGTAGTGAATATACCACACTCACCTCTAGAAGGAGATTTGAGATGATATAAAAAAATAATGTCATTATTATGGCATGAATGGTCATTGGTCACATACTTATTGTACGCCAAAATATTTTGGTAAAGTGGTCATTAAAGGACAACAATAATGCAACAAATGGATCTTGCATATAATTTTGACCATGACCATAATGGCATAACTTTCTCTTTAAAAGAGATATTCACCATATGGATGTTGATGAATATGTGGTAGTACAAAACTAATTGAGAGCTCTGGAAGAGCCAATTATTACTATTTTGGAGAAACATAATTGATTATCAATAATGCATTGTGTTGTAGTAAGTCTCAAAGAAACTTATTGAGTTTCTAAAGTATTCGCGAAAGCGATTGGTTATATTGAGACTATAACTAAAGGAAAGATTTAGTATCTTCTATTACTACAACTTGTAGCGGGGTAATATGTATGTGAAAAGTTACCCGCTTTATTCTCCAGTTTGTACTACACAAATAAGAATACGACAATAAAGTGGATGTTTATTGATATAAAAACTCATATCGTAATAAACTTGGAGTTTATTCACAATTGCACGTGTCATGATGTAAACCTGAAGTTTACTAATTCAGACAATTTTATTAAGCATGACCTATTGAGAAATCTTAATTTAAGTATGATGTGCAAAAACGAAAGAGAATTTACATGGGTAAATATTAAATTAGAAAGTTCTTTACTATTTCTCTTATATTGCTTGTTCTCATTAATCAATAGACCAACTGAAATAGGGATTGAATCCCATGAATGCTGGAAATAGAAAAGGTGAATATGGGAACATTCACCTGCCATGTAT